>BQNB010017512.1:0-69821 GCA_026074375.1 Tanacetum coccineum
CCCCCCCCCCCCCCCCTTTTAGTTTTCCATAGTGTCCCAACTGAAGTTGAGGTTTTTCCGTTTAAGCATTGTTTTATCCTAATCACCTATACATAACCGAACTCCTCACGAAATATGGAAATAAAAACACTCAGATCACTCAACTAATCTAGGGTGCAATATTTAATTGGTACACTCAATTGCTCGGTCGTGATTAGCTTCGTATCATAGGCTTGGCAAGGATACACATCTCCACCGCTAAAGCTGTGGAAGAACAAGTCAAAAGCAAAGTTGGGTTAAAAAGGCTTAGGGTTGATCATTCAACAGTCTTTCACCATAAGTACCACACCAACAAGGCAGCTGTATCGTACATACACGGCCGTAATGACAGAATAGACATATACAAGCTGAACACATCCCTGTTCGTGTTTAACCAGCGGTTAGGATGAAGAACGATGTAGGGTAGGGAGCTTCTAACTTTCACCGAAAGTCGTCATCTAACAAGACAGCCGAGACATGCATATATGGCCGTAATGACGAAATAGACATGCATGCTCGAACAAGTCCTTGTTCGAGTAGACACTAAGGTTAGTTGCTAGGAAAGGGAAGTAAAATGGGTGTTAAGTAAAATTCACAAAACAAATAGATTAAGCCAATAAATAAGGTACGGTTGCTAGTAACTTTCTCCCAACCGTTCCATGACAAAGACTCGAACATATAGATAGATGCCTCAATCGCTGAAATGACAAAGACAACCTAAGTTGGCGTTCCCATAATGGTCAACTTCCTTTACATCCCGCTCTTTACATACTTTTACATAAGTGGTGATATCGGCCACTTTTTACAAGACTTTACATCGTTGATTTTTGTAACGTATCAATGAATAATCAATCCTTCCAAGTGATTCCTTCGGTATAAACTTCTTTTGAATCGACTATTTTTATTCCTTCTCTTTTTTTGCTTTTTCTCTTTTCTATTTTTTTAATAATACATCATAAACCTCGGTTTAATTCCACCGTCTTCACTATCATAATTCATCTAGATAATCTTTTTCTTGTAGAATTTTTCTTCGGACATGATTTATAATCGCGAAAGTAGTGAAAATTATGAGCTACATAGTTTTCCCATTGCATCGTGCAATTTCTCGACCATTACAGAGATAGAAAAATTTCACTTTGACACAAGTTATACAAAACTTTACACGAAAGCAACTAGCAACATTGGTAAAATAGGCTTAATCTACACGGTAGGCTAAGGTGAAAAGGTGTAACGAAACATATAATATGGTGTAGAAAAAGAAAGGAATGGCTCAACAGGTTGTTCTAGGAAATTTTACTCTAAAAATGAGAGTAATCAAGGGTTACACGGAGTTTACCTAACCAGTGTGGTTAGTTATTTTATGACATGTAGGCTATTTGGTTTAATCTTAAAAATTTATCAGTTGAACGTGTTCTTCCATCTAAATCCATAGTACTAATCATGGCGGTCTCGAGTGATATACCATGCCAAGTTATAAAGTCCACTACATCACCGGCACACTCATAATTTTGTGGAATTTTTAGTAGACAGTTGGAAACGGAATAGGCTTAATTCTCATAATATGTATCAAGGGTTATAGTGCGCTAGGTAATGTAACTAGTGATTTTTATAAAAGTCATGCTAAAAAAATTTAAAATTTGGCCGTTTTTAAGCACTTTGCATGTTATTTTGTAAAAAAAAAGTACGTTCTAATTCTCCATCCCTCCACTTAAATTATACAACGTCCTCGTTATATAGATAAAACAATTAAATAATAAGGGAAAATAGAATTAGAATGGAAAACTCCCTGATGTTTTGCTCGTGATAATTCTCCAAGATGCGTTTTTGAGCAAAAAGTGTGTTGACTAGGGCTTCAGCATGCCCGGATAAGTTCAACACATGTCTTTTTCAGCATATACCATATCATAGTTTTAGCAAGGTCTTGTATAAGAGATTAGAAGACAAGTGAAAATTCTATCTCGCTACAATGGTACAAGAAAACAATTAAACACACAACTGTACAGGAATCAATACGCCGTATCCCAAACCTTAGGATACGCCGTATTGTTCATGTAGAAATAATTAAATATTAAATATTAAGTTTTTAAAACTGATAACGTCCAGACACCTTTATACGTCGTATCCATAGGGGTTAGATATGCCGTATTGAGTGTCTGGGAAGACAGACTCGTGCAACAAACAATTAAAATGCGACAAACAATTAAAATGGCTGGGTTGTCTCCCGGGAAGCACTTTTGTTTTAGCTGGTCTTTAAGTTTGACCTTTTTCTTTTCCTTTTTTATTCATCCGGTGTTGTCACGACCCATCCTTCATCAATGAGACGTAAAAGATCTCGATAAGCATCGAGTCTATCCTTTGAATGTTTGAGGTATTCGGACTCTTTTATGGTAATGTACTCCTCGTCATCATCGAATGAGTACTTCATCATCTTGAATCTCCTGACTTTGCAGTTCGATGGTTCAGGAATCGGATCACCCTTATGTCCTTGACTTTCTTGAGTACAACCGATGTTGTTTACTTCATAATCCCTTCCAAATATACTGCTGATGTCAAGATAAGGATTTCTGGCCCATTTAGTTTTTATATTCGCATATGGTCCTCGTCTAAAATTTTCCATACAAGTAAATGGAGCGATCTCGTGCACATTTACCTTCCACCAGCACTCTTGCAGTTTTACCAGTACTTCATATTCTAGCTCGTGGAAGTTTTTAAAGCAGCTTTTCAACCATCTGTAGAATTTTATCACCCTGAGATTCGCGTCTCCCCATGATCCTTCTATTTTAGCCTTAAGTGCTAAGGTTTCATCCTTTAGCTTCCCATCAGGTAGTTTATCATACCACCTGTGATCTTGAAAATAGGTCATGCTTCCTACTCGAACCATTCCTGGTAGTTCCCTATCATTACAGAAACCATCTATGTCAGATGTAATTATGGGCCATTTAGTTCCTCCATTCTTAAAGCGGTAGGGTTTGTATATTTGATCACATAGTTGGTGTGGTACCCCATTTTCTGACCACGGTTTTTTAGCACCCTTTGCTTTGTTATTATCCAATTCTCATTTATATTCATCATAAGTTTTGAAGTTTTGGATATCATAGGTGAACAGATTAGTGTCGATTTTTAGAAGGTAGTTGAATTCGTGGAATGCCTCGCACAATGGTGTCTTAAAGTTAAATAGGTTTCCTTCTATCTTAAAGATTTCGAGAACATTGTCCGTTTTGTTTGGGTTGTCATCCTCCTCGATCTCTTCTTCATCATCGTGATCAGAAAGACGGTGGAATTTTAGAATGAACTTTTCGACCATGTTATCCCAAGTAGTGATTGATCCTATACACTCCTTTGTAAACCATTCATATGCAGCTCATGCGAGTGAAATAGGGAAAATACTAAGCCTGAATCGGTCTTGAGTCAACCCATTGATTTTGATTGGCCCAACAATTTCAAGAAATTTATTGATGTGTTCGTATGCGTTTTCCTCATCATTTCCATTAAAAGCATCATTGCGTATCTTCACTAAGAATGTTCCTTGTATTTCAACGATACATTTCCTGACCATTCTTCCTTCATTGTCATTAGAGATGAAATTCTTTCGGGTAGCGGTGATGTAGTCGTTTGGTTCTACTATTGTGGTTTCTTTGTCAACGGTTTCCTGCAATTAAGCACAAATAATCAGTAGGATGTGCCTTTGGGAAAGGGAACACATAAGACAGGAAATCAAAAGCAAAAATTATTACTGTTACTGTATCAGATGACATATTCAGTTAGTTTGAATACGCCGTATAGGTCTGTTGAATGCCAATACGCCGTATAGAGTTCACATAATATGCCGTATTGCTTTGGAAAAACAGATACACCGTTTAGACTGTGAAACTCAATACGCGGTCCTGATCAAAAGGTTTGATACGTCGTATCCAACTGGTAGATACAACATATCAGGTGATCAGTCAGAACATAATACTATTTAAAAATGATTAAATGCGAGAATTTAAACAAACAATTTAAACACACAATGCGAATAAATACAAACAGAATTTAAATAATTAGATTACACTAAACTAAACTAATTAATGGTTAGAAATACTGATAAGAATAAGGTTTAATTAATTTACTCCCCAAAAACGGCACCAAAAACCTGATGTGCTGTCGTGTAGGGTCAATTATTTGATTATCAAGTTTTAAATTTATATTTAGCCGACAAACCTAAAACAACACTTTAACGAGCAGTGTACCTGGTCAAGATGGAGTTCGTGGTAAGTAGGGTGTCGAACACTAAGAGTGGAACATTAATCCTATATTCTATCAGTACTTTAATTAGTCTATTTACTGATTAAACTTATGCTATGTACGTTGTCTAATGATATGGGGGTTTTCAGCCTGAGAGACTGGCACATGTTTGGTGGAAACAAATATCAATTCAATAGACAATAAACACAAAAGAAGAAGATTAGAAGATAGAAAAGCGATACAATCCAAATAATAGAAAATGTTATTAGCCATATTAAATCCGGTTCAATGCTGGTTTGTTTGTTTTAGTGCAATGATTTACTTATCTCTAAGCGGCATATCATTCTTAAGACTTAAGCAAGACATCATCCTAAGACCTAGACACGATTAATCCTGTCACAATTAACGTATCCGCATAAAGCATCCTTTAGTTTAATTATAATCTATCTTAGAGAATTAAAGCAGTGGTGATCCTGTTAAAACCCTAGCCCAATGGGACTTTACCCACTTATTGTTTGACGGCGTTTTATATACTGGTACTCCACTATTCAAATCTTTATCAGTTAATTAAGAGCATGATTGCTGAAACATAAACGGGTCACCTATCGGTCCAACTAAGCTCATAATTCAAAGACAAAGACAGAACGTTATTTGTCATCCTATTGGTCTAGTAATATGAAACACAATATGGAGAGCTATCTCGGTATCTATGTTAGATCCCACTCTAGATAGATCTTTACCGCCTGTTAAGGATGGTGAATAGCTTATGTAATCATAAGCTAAACACAAGAGAGACTCTTGCTTAGAAAAGCTAATGTCTATGCGGAATATCGACACAACTAATAAGAAGAATAGGACTAACAAAAACTAAAAGATCCTTCTATGGATTTCTATTAACGAACAAGAAGAATTGTGTTTTTTTTAATGTGTACAATTCCCTAAGCCGTGGGTTCTATTTGTAGTCGTGAAACCCTAAACGGCATCTACTAAAAATGCGTGAGAGTGATATGCATGACTCTTTGACTCTTCCTAATTTAGCTCATGCATATCCTCAACTCTAACTAACTAAAATCTTATCCTGGAATAATTATTTGACTCTACCAGGACTAAGTATAACCTTACCAGCAGGAACTACATACCTGCCAGTAGGAACTACTACTAATAACCGTACCAGCAGGAACTACATACCTGCCAGTAGGAACTACTACTCTACCAGTAGGAACTACATACCTACTAGTAGAAACTAAGTATTACAATTATTCCTAACAATGCTCCCCTAATCTGGAATTTGACTATGTTAATTTCCTGTTTCTAGATAGATATTCAGTCTTGAACCTTGAGGATTGAAATATGAACTTTGCAGCAACATCTAATCTGCTTGAGTCTGGACTTGAATACTTGAAAAATCTGCACATATCAGCTGAATATCTCTAGAGAAAGCATCATCTGTATTTTTATAAGAACACCTTCAAGAAACTAATGATGAGGAAAGATGATCAGTGAGCAGAGCTTGTATCAAGCAGATTAGTCTTCATTCGTAGAACCATATGCCGTGTTGAACTTGAACATCAAAAGTCAGCAACTTTGAAAAACCTTCAGGAAATCTTAAACCAACAACAGACTTTGGAACCACCTCAGCAATATGAGTAGATTTGATAAGCCTTTACCAAGTAGCTACTCACTCTTGGGCTAGCTAATCCTTTAGTGGAATCATGACATCACCCTGGTGAATTAATAACCAGTCCAACTCTTAGAACATGAATCATTGGTGAATTGGAATACCCTAATGATTTTTGGCAAATCATCACAGCCATAAACGGATTTTATATGTCTTTACCTGTAGCCGTTTGCTCAGGACTAGCCAACTCTTTGTTGTAATAACAAGGTGAGATGATGACCCTACAATTTTTAGCAAATTGTCAACTATCAACGGATTTGTTAAGTCTTTACCTGATAGCCGTTTGCTCAGGACTAGCCAACTCTTTGTTGTCTGTTAGACATGGTGAGTTGAATACCATTTGTTGTGTGGTGGTAAGCCAACACCCAATCCCTGAAAACAGTTGCTTTTTGTTCAAAAGTGGTTGACCAAAAAACCTTTGCACATCAAAAACTCTTTGCACACTCAAAAACCTTCATCATACTTGGTGCATAAGAGAATAAGTATAGAGATATTATATAAATAAGTTATATATCAAAAATATATGATAGTTAGCAAAAAGATTTATGATATATAATATAGTTAACGGTACCAGTGATGAACCTCAGAACGCTTGGAATCAGCAATTTGTTGCTTAAGAAACTTAACCAACTGAATAGCAGTGGTAAGTTCATTACCAACGGACTCTCGAGCAATTTTCAGCTGATGATCCAACATTCTCTCCATGAACTTTACAATGAGGGGATATTTCTTGTCCACAAACATATAAATCACAAGGCCACTCACTGTCTCCAACACATGAATACCAGATAAAGAATATAGCTTCCAACTTTGAATCCTCCATGTGTGTTGATTCTTCCAAAATGTACTACCATTATTCACCTCAGGTGAATCTATCAAAACCTTTAGTTCTCCCCAAAGAACAAGACCAGCACCTTCAGCTTTCGTGTCTTGATAAAAAGTCATCACACGGCCATATACAGTCATCAAATCATCCCGAGTGACTAAGTGAAGTATTTCCCTAAGGCTAGTGAAAAACTTTTGGGAGTTGTCTTTCCTGTAGATGACATTAATTGTTCCTAATCTCGTAGGCAACAATTCCCAATAAACAACAGCATATGAGGGGATAGGAGTTTCACAGTCAGAATCATCCTCCTCATCAGAAGCATATTTGATACACATTTTGTGCTCAGCATCAGGATCTCCTTCTTCAATGGGTATAGAAGATGTAGAAACATGAACACCTTTTCTGCCCAATAACTTCCTCTTTGTACCAACTCTTTTGATTGAGGAGTCTTCTTTTTGTACCTCAGTAGTAGCTGTAGAAGGAACTTCAATATCCTCTGTTGGAACACCCTGAGTATGAGCTTCTGCTTCTGCAACATTCTTAGAAGGAGAATAATCTTCAACTTCCTCTTCGGAAACATCCTAAGAAGGAGCTACTACTTCACTAGACTTGAGTTTCTTTGAAGAGTCATGTTCTAATGGAATACCATCTCTTTTCAAACCTCTTGTGAATGCAACAGCTCTCTGAATCTTATCAAACTCTTCTTGAAGCTGTTCAGGGGTGAGTTTTCTAACCTGAGCCATAGTCCAGCCAGTAGAATATATAGCAGAGCTTTGATTCTTCACATACGTTCTCATGTATTGCCGTAGCTGAGCTGGTGTCATTGGCCTTTCCCGCAATTCTTTGATCCGTTGCACAAAAAGTTCATCCTATTCTTCACCAAAGCAACCATCTTTGCCGCAAATGTGTCATCTGTAGCATCTACTCCTAATAGTGTGGAAGACAAATCTGGATTTGCTTGAACTCGAGCCATGATTTCATTCCAATCAGCATCTGAGTAGTGTGTAGCAGATGTAAGAATCTCTTGTTGTCTCTTGCTTTGTGATTCAGACATCTCCAAATCTTGAGACATTTGCCTTGCTAGATTGGCATCTTTCATAATAGATTCAGCTCTTTGTCTGTCCATATCTGCTTGTTCTTGAGCATGTAACCTTTGATCTGCCTCCCAACCCAATCTTTCATCTTCTAACTGCTTGAAAGACCTTTCTTGAGTTAGAGTAGGTTCATCAACAGCTATACCTTTACCTTTTCTTGCATCTCTGACAGGTGATGAAGGAGTAGCAGGTGTAGTACCACTCCTAGTAGTAATTGGTCCAACAACAGGAATAGAGCTACCACCAGTAGTAATAGGAACACTACCAGTAGGAAGAGGAGTACTAGCTGTAGGAACTGGATCACTAGTAGGAATAGAACTATTAGTAGGAACAGTTAAGCTACCAGGAGGAATGGAGACAGCAGCAGGAATGTCTTTAGCAGTAGAACTATCTGTAATACCACCAGGAGTATCTCTATCTTGTGAAAAATCTATCTTAGAAGAAGTGTCGTCTGTAGTTCTTCCTCTACTTGCCCTTGTGTAAGTTCTCACACTTCTTGAAGAAACTTGAGCAGGTGACTTTGCAACTTTCTCAGCATGCAGTTTAGATTGGGAAAGAATGTAAGCAGCTTCAAGAGTGCTAGAGCTGAAATCTTTTGCTTGAGACTCCCCTGAAGCTGTATCTTTAGAGGGAGTGACAAAAGGTGATTGTTGAGCAGCCAGAGATGCATTTGCCAGGGCCAAGAGTGATTTCATATCAATGTCTTGCTCCACCCTTTCAGCATCATCATCAGAATCTGATATGACTGACTTCCTCTTCCTTCTTTTGAGTTCCCTTCTAACTTTTTGACCCTCCTTACCAAGGTAATGATAGCATTTCCAAGTGTCTTTTTGGTATCCTTAAGCTCAGACTCCAAGGACTCAGTTTTCTGCATAAACTTTGAAACAAAGGAGGATAAAGATGTTAGAGTCAAAGGGTCCTCAGCAACTCCTAAGGGTTGACCTGCAGAGGGAGTTGCTTCATAGGACCTTGGAGAAGGTTCATGAAATAAGCCTCCTAAAGGGTCAGAAGTTTGTTGTCTTGGGGGTGTAGACAGATTGGCTTGAGGTTGGTCAGGGTCAGGTATAGGCACATGAATAGGTTCAGGTATAGGTTGTGGGAAAACTTGTGTAGCTACCCCTGCACCTTCACCTTCTTGATCTTGGGGAAGCATAGCAGCTAAAAGTGGCATAGGTTGCCTCTCAAAGTTGAGCTTCATATTTGCAAAACGTTTACTAGAGAGCTTGAACACATTGTATTGGCTTGTAATACGAGTTTCTATACCCAAAATGGTTTGAAGAAATCGAGGATACATTAAGAACTTTTTAGCATTTCCTATGTTACTAACCATCCCCTTAAAAATGTAGCTTGACTAGTTAAATCTTCTCCCGTCAGATAGACAAATAAGAGCAACAGCCAGTGAGCTACCAAATTGATCCCAACTTCTAGATTTGGTACTGAAACAGTGAAGAATGGTGTGGACCAAAAACCTCCATTGAGGTGAAAACTTGTTCTTGAAAAAGGTTAACTTGCCTTCAGTAACATACCCAAGGTTATCCATTCCAGAATAGATTTCCGTAATGGGTAAATCATCAATACCACCATCATCAGCTAATTGAAGTTGACGTCTTACTGAGTCCTCAGTAATGATGTAGGGATTCTCATCAATGGTAGCTAGGATAGCTGGAGGACCTAACTCAGGAGACCTGAGTGTAGCCGTAGACCCGGATTGTTTGACTAACGAGTCAAAGATGATAGGGTTATTTGTGAGAGCATATCATATGTGAGAAGCCCTCAAGAAGTCAAGAATTTGATGATAATCATCACTTCCTGTGGTTTTTTGCAAATAACCCACTTTGTTGTGTTCGTCCCTGTATCTTAGTGCGGACATTGATGATTTTGAAATAAGGTTGAGAGTTTGTGCTAGGTGTTGATCGCAATTGAGAGTTGATACTGGTAGAGAGTGGTAATTGAATTTATATAGAGTAATGATCTCAATTTCTATTGGACCGTTTGGAAATTAGGGTTTTATGGAAAAAGTAACTGTTAAAATGTGAGAAAACAGTAATTATCTATTTA
Source organism: Tanacetum coccineum (assembly GCA_026074375.1). Taxonomy (NCBI): domain Eukaryota; kingdom Viridiplantae; phylum Streptophyta; class Magnoliopsida; order Asterales; family Asteraceae; genus Tanacetum; species Tanacetum coccineum. The sequence goes on from BQNB010017512.1 coordinate 9,899, forward strand.
AATAGGAAACCCTTTGACGAATAAAATGCCAAAAATATCTTAACGGTAATTTTTAATGAAGATAAAAATCAATTTAATCTACCAGCACGAACGGACATAACCAGCACAAAGAAAAGTCATCCAGAAGGAAAATTAACATTACTAGTAGGAAGTGGTCAACCAGTAGGAAAAATAGAAACTACCAGTAGGAACTCTGGTAACACCAGAGGGAACACTTGAACTACCAGTATGAACTCTTTGTTATCAAAATAAGGCCACCTGGTCCATGTAGAACACTAGAAAATCACTAATCCACCCTCTTGAACCATTAGTCTGCAAAAAGTGAGGCCAATACACACAAAACATATACAAAAAAAAATTGAAAAGAAAATTAACTATCAGAATGAACTAATTACAGACAAGCAGTAGGAACGAAAACTACCAGGAGAAAAATACAACTACTAGGAGAAACATATTGTAGCAAGAAAAACTAAGTGATATTAAAAAAAAAAAAATTAAAAACCAACTTTGTAGAAAATTTTACAACAAACTCTAATACCACTTGTTAGATCCCACTCTAGATAGATCTTTATCGACTGTTAAGGATGGTGAATAGCCTATGTAATCACAAGCTAAACACAAGAGAGACTCTTGCTTAGAAAAGCTAATGTCTATGCGGAATATAGACACAACTAATAAGAAGAACATGACTAACAAAAACTAAAAGATCCTTCTATGGATTTCTATTCACGAACAAGGAGAATTATGTTTTTTGAATGTGTACAATTCCCTAAGCCGTGGGTTCTATTTGTAGGCGTGAAACCCTAAACGGCATCTACTAAAAACGCGTGAGAGTGATATGCATGACTCTTTGACTCTTTCTAATTTAGCTCATGCATATCCTCATCTCTAACTAACTAAAATCTTATCCTGGAATAATTATTTGACTCTACCAGGACTAAGTATAACCTTACCAGCAGGAACTACATACCTGCCAGTATGAACTACTACTAATAACCGTACCAGCAGGAACTACATACCTGCCAGTAGGAACTACTACTCTACCAGTAAGAACTACATACCTACCAGTAGAAACTAAGTATTATAATTATTCCTAACAATCTAGATTACTTGGTCCGTATCACTAGATCCAGTTGAATGATATGTCGCATATTCAAACACATAAACAAGTGTGAGGTGATAAACATAATTAAACAATCAACGATAAATTAAGAAATCGATTTTAAAACAAACCAAACATTGAACTTTCATTAAGATGACTAATACTCGAGGGTATTAGCCCACAACCATTGTAATTATACAAGCGTAATCAAACAATTGAAATCGAACGATTAAGAGAGTAAAAATTACACGATGTCTTCTATGGATTCGTGATCAATGCTTGACCTTGGTGGCTGATCTTCTCTTCTAAAATTTGTCTTTAATAAGTATGGTATAAAGAATATGATATTGCACACTGAAAACTCGTTTTTGAGTCTTCTATTTATATTGTCTGAAAAAGACTCGATATGCCTGGCAAGGTCGATACGGCGTATTGGGCTGGATTCCTTAGAGTGCTCGCTACGTTCAAATCAATCAGTGATAACATTCCCAATTTACTTGATTTACTGTATATTCGAATAGTTATCTTCATGGATACGACGTATGTAGACAACATGGATACGCCGTATTGGGAATTGGTCAAACGCGTTTTCTTGTGAAGTCTTGGCGCAGATACGCCGTATCTCTTTAGTTGGATACGGCGTATTGGTGAAATTTCAGCAATCATCAAATATCATCGTTTTAGCTTCAAATTATGCGCCTTTTAGCTTGTCTTCATAAAACACTCCTGAATTACTGCATTTATCAACTTTAAAGCAATTATGTACCAAATAATGCATTAATTATATAAAGGTGGGCAAAACATATGGGATAAATGATATAATAAAGTGACGTTATTTGATGTCATCACATGACCTGTTTTTTCTTTTATGTTAACTGTTAAAGGTTTTAGGTTAATCACAAGGGTAAAATGTATCTTTTTTGACCATTGTGGTGAGCACCTATATACTTTCATTACATGTTATCATTACCATTGCGTTCCTGAGTTTATTTTTGAAAGAAGAGGAAAGAAGTAGGAAGAAAACAAAATAAATTCGTGTTCCAAAGTTTTTTCTGGAGAGAAAAGAAAAAAAGAGGAGAGTAAATTTGGCTAAATTTCTCTTTAAAACTTTTTTCCCAAAAGTGGGATGATTAGGAGAGAAGTTATATTAGAAAGCTTTTATTAAATATAATTACTTAAATAATCTTATAAAAAACATAACTTTTATATATAAATGAGGGTATAACTGTAAAATCACCACTTATCACTTCTTTTCTCTCTTAACTCAAGAACACGGTATAAAAAGTTAAATTTTGATTTCTCTCATCTTCTTTTCTGCCCATTTTTAACTCTTCTATTCTCTTCCTTCATTTCAAAAACTTGGAAATTGAGTGTACATGTTATCTCATCCATACCGTGGGGCTAGCAAAGTTAATATCTAAAGTTCTCACTTAATTTGCAGGGGACTTCATAAAGCAAAATTTGCTTGAAGTCGGCGATCAGCTTGAACTTTACCAAGATGAACACAAAAATCTTGTAAGTCATGGTTTTAAAATAAAATTGTTGTATAAAGATCAGACATATTCATGGTTTCCTCGTCCTTTCTAATTTTCTATTAATCAATATGCAATATTTTACGATTCTGAAGAAAGAACCCTCGTCCCTTGTGGAAGAACCCGAGCCTAAAAAGACGATGAAGCACACTATGACCCTAAAAAGAGCGTATCTCCCGTACCGGAAGAGATAATTATAAAATTTCATGTGTTCACTTAGTTTATTTGATACATTTTATTTTGTGCCCATTTAAAGTAATGTCGGAACTTGGAAGTAATAAACCACTAAAAATATGAGTCAAAAACTCACCCTTCCCGTTTAGACTGATCAAGAAAAAAATCTCATTCATTTATCCGTTTATGAATGTGATTGTTGTGATATATCAACGTACCCCATGCTATGAACTTGAACCGAACGTAAAGGAGCTTATAAAAAGCTCTCGATTGTCAAACATACATCATGTGTGTATCATTATGCACGGCAACGGCTAAGGTCTTTGGCTTTCTAACATGGAGTCAAAGACTCAAACCATTCTAGGTGGGTACACTTGCGGAGAAAGGGAAGGATCGGAAACGGTCTTGAGATTAACCCTGTGAGATTCAATATGGGTTTTATTCATTTATCCTTTTGTTTCAAGTAGAGCAACGGTTTGTGATTGTTGTGATATATCAACGTACCATATGATTTGAACTTGAACCAAACGTAAAGAGCTTATAAAAAAAACTCCCGGTTGTCAACAAACATATATCATGTGAGTATCATTATGCACGACAACAGCTAAAAACAATCACACATGAAACCAACATTTGAGACAAATTTCAATAAAACGCCACCAAATGACGTAGTGGTAAGGTCTTTGGCTTTCAAACAAGGAGTCAAAGATTCAAACCGTTCTAGGGGGGTCCACTTGCGGAGAAAGAGAACGGCCAAAAACGGTCTCGAGATTAACCCTGTGAGGCCGCGTACGTTTGAGTAAAAAAATGTTCACTCCTCCCAGGAAACCTTATCGGTATAAGAAATATGATAAACACGAGGGGCCATTTATGCAACATTTTTTGCTTAGGAAACTACAACAAAACTTAAAAAGACGAGGGACCACTTTTATAATCTCAAAACCTAAAACTACATCTCAATCATCTTCCCCAAATTGACTGTGAATTCGATTAATGATTTTAAGCAAAGTCAATTTTGTTTGATTTTATTAATTTGGTTTTAGTGTAATACCCTTTTAATTAATTCACATTTTGATGTCTTAATTAATAGCTACATGTCATAGCTTATAAGTATTTGATGCACATTAGGTGTTTGATAAAATGCCTAACTGAACAAATGGTATTTTAGGTTTGTCTTTTGTTGTTCTTAAATGATGGGTTTTATTAGTAATTAATTTTTTAAAGTTGTTGCAATGTAGAATTCTAGTACTTGTTTTGCACTCGCTGCGTATTGATATGGGTAAAAAACGGAAGAGGTTTTCCTTAATCATGTCACCCCGGGTAGGGCGAGTTTTAGACTCAAATGCACGCTGGTATCCCCGACCCTTGTCCCAATATGTTTACTTAGTGGGGTTTGAACCTGAAACCTCTCGTGAGAACATCATGGTGCCTCACTACTAGACCACCTTGGTGGTGGTTTTACATATTGGTATGTGTAAATGTGGCTTTATTCTGATACGGTGTAAGAAGCGTGTAGAAATTTTAGCGACAATTGGAAGAAAGGTGCTGCTTTTAGTATGCATTGTTTATGTCAAATTGTCAACCATATGAATGCTTTTGCGTGCAACAAATTTGTGCTAATGCACTACTTAAGATGTATCTTTCCGTTTTTAGACATAAAGATAGGAAGTAGATTTGCATAGTCGTAATATAATCTATGGCATTGCAACAAAAAAGCAGTGCATGATGTTCCAAAGTGACTAATGCGGTCATCAGTCGTGTTAACAACAACCCTAAGTGCACAAGACAACATCAAGGTCCAAGTAACTAGCAGTGTGTAACTGTGTACTATACTGTAATTGCAACTGATAGATAGAAACACCTATTTTGCTCCTAGAACCTTAAAAGATCTAGGTTGTAGATTTGTGTATTAGATTGAGGCATACATTGATACTTATATTAACCCATCCATGCATAAACGTTTAGAGTTAGATTTGTATATGATAAGAGCACGTCGATTGTGTCCACATATTATATCTTAATCGATGGATGTATTTGTATCTTTTCTTTGCTGTAAGCAATAAGGTTATTTTAACTGAATATATACAGAAACATTAACTCAACATTGGAATAAGATTCTTTATACATTGCATCATGAGAGTCACGCTTTGAAGTTGCTACCGTATTCAGGCTCTGTCATGTTCATTTCATGATTTTGTAGTTCAGGTTACCTTAGGAGAGAGAGTCTTAGACTCAGATGTACGCGGTATCCCCGTGACTGTTATCGACCCTTTCCCTGGATCTCCCCAATATGTGTACCTAGTGAGGCTTGAACATGAAACCTCTCGTGAGAACACTAGGCCACCTTGGTGGTGGTCTTACGTATTGATATGGGTAAAGTTGTAGCTTTGTTCTGATATGGGTGTTAGAAGTGTGTTGAGATCGTAGGGACAATTGATAAAAGGTGCTGCTTTAGTATGCATTGTGTATGTCAACAATATGAATGCTTTTGTGCGAAACAACTTTGTGCTGATACGCTACTTAAGATGTATTTTTTCATTTTTGGACATTAAGATAAGTAGAACTCCACAGTCGTAGACTAGAATATGGCACTGAAACAAACATTTGAGGGCATGGTGTTGTGAAGTGACATTTGCAGTCATCAGTCGCGTTAACAACGACCCTGGTAAGTGAGCAAGACAACATCAAGGTCCAAGTAACTGGCATCATCATTGTCATCAGTCTGTGTACCATACTATAATTGAAATGATTAGTATATGAAGTTGAGGACTCGAGGTAGACATCGATACTCGGAACGCAAATGTTTAGACTTTGATCATGCTACAGACATCGATACTGGTATACAGTGATCTAGTGACCTCTTTTAAAGTAGATTTTTAATACATTACATCATCATTGTCATGCCCTGAAGTTGGTACCAAAGTTGAACGACTATATACTGTTCATTACTTGTGTTTGTAGTTCATGTATATGATAAGTTAATTTTTTTTTTCTCGATTTGCTGATTTAATGTCAGTTAATGTTAGTGATTGATGGCTATTAACGGTGCAATTGTTATTTGCTTATTCTTGTCAGAAATGGAGAATGCAATACATGAAAATGAACAAACATCTATTGGGAATAATTCAAGCATTTCTCATGTGAAGAAACTTTTGTTTAGGCGAATGCTAGTGGGCGTAAACGATGGCCGGTTTTTCATGGGTGCATTTTACTGCATGGACAAGCAAGGAAACATTATTCTTCAAGATGCTGTGGAGTATCGTAGTACCAGAAGATCTTCTCCTTCCCTAATGGAACAAAGAGGTCTTGGTCTCATATTAATCCCGTTTACTTGTAGAATATCTTGTCACGTAGATTGCTCGATTGATGAACAACTTGCATTAATGTCCCTCCAGGCATAAGATTAACATTAGTAACAACAGGCTGAGACGTTTTCATTGTTGTTCATGATGTTGTTTTCTATCAAAATTGTAGTAATATATTGCTAAATTCCTATTCGTGAACAATGTTTATGTACCATTTTATCTTCATTTGACTGAATTTACGATGAAAAGTTTCTTTTTAATTCATCATTTCTAAACAGAGGATACACTACAAATAGCAATATTGACAGAAGAATATTATAAACAGTTTCCAGTTACTGTAATGATTGGGCAAGTGATTTATCTTTCGAGTAGGCTAACAGTCAAAATCTGTCCCTGTAAGCAGTTTCGTAAACAATCAAGTAAGGAACAGTCTGCACCACTGTATCAATTGGTATTGCAAAGTTTACTCCAGATGACATCCCATTTCCTGCAACAAATTGTGCAAAGAATACACAATTAAATGTCTATGCTGACTTTTTGAGGTCAAACTGATCAATTTCCGAATCCATAATTGTAATGCAGTCAATAAATTATGTATAAACGGGGATGGTTTCTTACAACATAAGAACTATTCGACTCTGCAATGTAATTTGTTCAAGGATTTGACAAATAACCTTCAAGAACGATAAAAAAAGTCGAAATAGTTTAGACCAATATAAGTCAACCCTATACCTTTTCGAGTGAAAGTTGCAGTATTAACACCAATAACATGGCCATGGGAATCAAGCAACGGTCCACCCGAATTTCCTGCACAATACAGTTGCACCAAAAATTCCATACAGTATTATAACTTCATCATTATAACAGTATTGCTCTACATTTAGGATGTTTTAATACCCGAATTAATTGCTGCATCTGTTTGAATAGCTCCTCTAATGGCGCCCATGTTAGGTGATGGTAACTACCTTCCTAACCCACTGACGATTCCAGTCGTTAATGTGTTCTCATATCCATAAGGATTCCCGATTGCATAGCAACTCTGGCCCACATTTAGCTTACGGGCATTGCCCATATCCACCAGCTTTACTTCAATCCCTTCAACATCGACCTGCAAATATGAGTATGAAAAACTATCAACCAACGAGTCCTTTTCTACTTATTTTTATTTATCTGCTTCTACTCACTTTTAGTACAGCCAAATCACTAGATGGGTCAACGCCAATAATCTTTCCATTTCTAGATAAATTGTTTCCATTTTTGTTAACCAGGAATACCTGTGTATGACAGAAATATAAATTTCGGTATTAAGTAGAATCAAATTCTGAATATTAATTTAACTATCATTGTGGGAGAATACTGTCAGAACCTTACAACGTTGTCGTCCATTTTGATTAGTGGCTAACTTTTCAACAACATGATAATTCGTCACCTGCCATACATTTGAAAGTTACATGAATAAAGTGTGCACTTCTTCGTTATACCAGAAACGAGGCTCTTTTTTCGGCATATAGCAAGATCTGCTACCATACTTTCTGTATAGGTCATTTGATAGTTCCGTTTTGTTGGTAGAAAAAAAATCAAAAGATGGGACTCACGACATAACTGTTTTTGTTCAGATATGTTTTACAGAAAGTGCATTATATGAATCATAAAATAGCAGAGAAGGATATCCTACTATGTGACAAAATTATCCCAAATGAAACCTGAACCTTTCCCTTCAACTTTTGTCGTCTCACCATCCACCATCATAACCTCATCAGAGCTCTTTGGGTTATCCACGAGTTCAAGATCTTTTATCAACCACTGATGGTATTGTTTCCTACAACCGTCACACACATGTAGGTTAGTGACATTAACAGACATATTTCAGATTGATTGGAGCAAGATGTCCAATTTGGACTATAACCAACGAGAATGCAACTTTCATTTGTTTGTCGTGTTACACTCGCATGATGGGATCTTGAGAGTTGAGACCATTATACACGAACCCCATACATATTTCATTGTTTAACTTATATAAGTAGAAAATTATTACACTTGAATTCCAAAAATTACTACTACAGTATACTATGAAGTTTGCCGTTCAAAAAAAGTGTTGACTTCCAAGAGTCAAACATGATGAGTTTCTTCTAATACCGGGAGACTAATAGGCGTTTACATGTTTCCAGTGTGCCGCAATATAACTAATTCTGCACTGTTATGTAAATGCATTTGCCCTTTTTACCATCAAAGGTGATAATGATAGCGATCCTAGAAGTCTCTTTACCAAAAGACCAAAATTAAATGAGTTACTCCATATATCATATGAAAACTAAGTTTAATCACTTCATTACAGATAGTCACTGTCTCAAAGTAATCAAGGGCTTGTTCAGTTGTTTGGCATTGTGTTTTGAAAGTGTCCTGTAATCACTAATCAACATAATGTATAGATGCACTTTTACAACTATTGCGATAATCAAATTATCACTCTTAAAACGCAACGTGTAACCATTTTAATTTTGAATGATGCCATGAGGACTGTTGACAATTTTTTAAATACATTATCAAGAACTTAAAAGGATCAGTATTAGGCTATTAGCAAAAAATCTCACTAAGTCTAACGTATGTTTAGTATTGCGAAGATACTTCAGAATGTTCTTAACAGTAGTCTAGTGAAGTTCACCTGGATTGTGTTGAAATCGGCTTGTTATGTTCTGAGCAAACACAACATCAGGACGAGTACATCTCACATCATACATAATCGATCCAACAGCCGAGCGTATGTGACATTTTGCATGTGTGACTTATTCAATTTTAGCTTTTCTTGCATTAGGATAGTTCCACGTTTGGATTCTTCATGAAATATCTTTTCAAGATTTTCTCAATGTAAGCACTTTGACATAAACCAATTAACCGCTTTGATCTATCTCGGTAGATCTTAATTTCAAGAATATATGCAGCTTCTCTTAAATCTTTCATAGCAAAACATCTTCCTAGGATTTTACATCTTGCAACATTGGAATATTGTTTTCCATGATCAATATGTCACCGACATACAAGATTAGGAAAGTGACATAACTTCCACTATCTTTCATATATACACATGGCTCATCATGATTTTGACTGAAACCGAATTTCTTAATTTCATCATCAAATCGTTTATTCTATTAGCTTGGTGCTTGCTTAAGTCCATAAATAGAACGTTTGAGCTTGCATACTCGATTTGGAAATTTTGGATTAACAAAACATTCAGGTTGCACCATATAGACTTCTTCGAAAAGATGTCCATTGAGGAAGGCAGTTTTGACATCCATTTGCCAAATCTCATAGTCATAGAATGCATCTATGGCTATAAGAATCTTAATAGCTCTAATGTCTACAACAAGAGAAAATGTTTCTTCATAATCAACCCCATAGGTTTGAGTGAAGCCTTTGCTACAAGACGAGCTTTATACGTGTGTACTGCACCATCCATGTCAGTCTTCTTTTTGAAGAGCCATTTGCTACCAATGGTTTTGCCGTTAGAAGGAAGATCAACTAAGTCCCAGACTTCGTTGTCTTTCATGGATTGCATCTCCATATTCATAGCATTAAGCCATTTGTCAGATTCAGGATTGTGGCTTTATAGTTAGCGGGTTCACCAAGATCCTGTAACAACCTGAGTTTTATGACGCGTACGACGATCGCGAATTCGGCATCATAATTATTATTTTATGAGTTTCTATGATTGAACGTCGAAATTTAATATTTTATTTGTCAAGCATAATTATTTTCGTATTTTATTTCAAACGGAAGTAAGAATTTTATTTTTAGTCGATTTGCAAGTCAATGTTTATCCCGAGCTATGATAATTATTTTACTACATAATTGATTTTTAGTCGTTTATATTATATGATGTTTGGTGAAAATTTCCATTTATTGGGAAATTACAAGCCATGATTAAGTTTCTGTTCGTTTTTAGCGTCTGAGAAAGTAAGAAAAAATTATATTGTCGCTCCGAGAGCGTGATTATTTTATTTTTGTATTTTATGGCTTTTCCCCGAGTTTTTTGTAAAAACCGTGGATAAAGATCGTGTCTTACGTGGTTTAAAATTATATTAAATGTTTTAAACTAAAATTAGTGTGACAGAATAAAAATATTTACAAATGTGGTGTGACCCGAGTCTTTGGTCGGCTATAATGACGAAACAAACACCTTTGTACTACTTTTGAAAGAATACTAAGGAAGGAGGGACCATTTGTGTTAAACTCCCAAACTTATCTCATATATAAGGAAGACATATGCATCATTTTCATACTTTACAAAATTTGGTTTTTTCTTGTCCTCCTTTCCTCCTCTACGACCGGCCATCCATTCTCACCACCCAAATCCGCCAATTTTTCAACATGCAATACGATCTAAATACATTTTCTTAATCCTCTCATTGAGACCTACACATCCCACTAAAAATATACGACATGCAATGGGTATTTTTATGGTTTGAGTTCGGGCCGAGTTTGGTCGAAATGGGTTAGAAGTAAGGGTTTTTATGATAAATAAAACATTGTAGCAAGCTTGGTTTAAATGAAAAAGTTCTGGTTTTGATTTTGGGTTGTGTTCGAGGTCACGACTAAGGTTAAAGGGGGAGCAAGACGATTTTAATCGAGTCCGACTTAGCTTATATAGCATTGTGAGTATCTCTAAATACTTGTATTTTATTTGTTCTTGTGATTTACTGTTTTCGATATATGCATGTGGTGAAATCCGAGCGAAACTTGCGTTGTCTAGTTAGATTGTGTTATTGGGTGATTGAGCGAATTAAACATCGTGAATAGACTATATTAGATAGGCAGTGAATAGATTTTGATTAAAAATTGGATGTTAGCGCGTTTTGTAACATGTAAATTCGAGCAGAAACTTTTGCACATTTTTCAAGGATCGAGAAATTATAAAAACTGATATTTGATTTGTAAATAGATAGAGTTCGTCCTAATGAACATTTTGATAGGTGGATCGTTCCGTAACTCCAAATAACGAAGGTTTTAGAGCCGATCAACGTTTGGAAATTTTACAAAAATGCAATTAGCTATTTTCTTTATTTAAGGGTTGTGCAGAAAATAAAACGAACGTTTTGAGCACTTTCGAGTCCGTTTTAGCTTTCCGGCGAAACACAAAAGTTGTCCGGAATGTCGTTTCGCTTTTGACATGTAAATTTCAGAATTTAACGATTTGAAACGAAGAAGTTAGGCCAAGCCGAGGATTGGAAAAATAAAGTATATGTACATTGAAATATGGCAGAAACTTGCAGGGGCATTTTCGTTATTTTTCTTCTAGTTTCAGGTCTCGGCTAAAACTAAAAAGTTGTCCGGAACGTCGTTTTGCATAAAATCTCTTTAGAGCCCGAGTCGTGAAAATGTGATATAGTGGGTCGTTTTGGACGGGTCAGATCAAAGTAAAAAGTATATATATTTATAAAAGTCAAATAAAGTCAAACGTTGACTTTATTATGTAAAATAGGGTAATATGGAACTTGCGAGTTTTTATAAAGATAGTAATCACTATTAGTATTATGACAATAGTATTTTGGATTTAACGATTTTAACGAATAAACTAAACTATTTGCGGTGTAGAAAATAAATATACTATATGTATAAAAAGTCAAACGGAGATTTTGTCGGCATTAATATGTCGTAAAGGCTAATAAAATAATATCGACAGATATTTTAAGAACAACGGGTATTTTACGATCATTGGTCGGTTCTAAAAATAGAAAGTCTAAAAATAGTAACTTTTGTAATATTCGGGATATAACTCCGATACGAGTAATTAATAACCAAATTGGATGTCGAATGTATGACGAAATAAATAAATATTATTATACGTATAATTAGATGATGGGACTTACTAAAAATGGTAACTTTCCGAAAATAGTAACTTTCTAAAAATAGAAACTTACCTAAAATAGAAAGTTTTCGATTAAATGGCGTATCATATAAATGAAAGAGAGACCGTACTCAATTTTATGGGGTATTAGGATCTAGGACGCACAAGTGGATTTCTCATCTCATGTGTGTGTATATATAAATGATATAATTATAAAATATATATATATATATATATATAAATATATATATATATCTATATATATAATATTCAAATAGTCGCGATGTACACACTATCGAATCGTACCATATTGTATAGGAATCAGCGACATAAATCAGTAGGTCGCCGTTGAGTACGTAGTTGAGACATTTGGGATTGATTTATGGCAATTTGATCTTCTTCTTCGATCAAGGCGAGTTCATAGTCCCTCTCTTTTGAACTGTTTTAAATGTTTTAAAACCCGCGAGGGGGATACATGTTGTTTTGAAAATTGAACGCGATGTGTTTTGATACGTGATATGATTTCATTGCTATGAGTATATGGCTTTTACTGTGTGACCGTTAATTACCGAGGAGGTAAACGCTAAATGCATTAAATAGATCTATTGGGTTTGACAACCCTGTCCGAGGTCTGAATCTGATGGTGAACACCATGTAACAGACATATTGTATTGAGACTAGGGAAGATGCATAACAATTCCCGGTCAGAATTTTATATCCTAAAGTATAAATGAGTTATGGTTCGGTGTACACGTGCTCAAGTAATGAAATATCATGATATAACTTACCGTTGCAAGTAAAGTTATAATGGTTTCAATGTGGAAGCAAATATTCTTTCTGACTGCTATTTAGTAAAATCTATGAATTCACACAACTATTGTTTGACATTTTTAAGCGACGTATCTCAAGTTTATGAGCTCTTGATGGCTTGTGATGAGACGGAAGAACGCGGATATCTGGTGATTTTTGTCTCGTAAAACTTATACATTTATATAAAATTTGTTTTTTGTAATGAAAGTCGGATATGACTCAACTAGAAAGAAACCTCTGAAGTTATTTGTGGACCTATGAAACTCTGATATCCTTACATAAATGAAATAAATATTTGTTTTATAAACAAAATCATTATGAATGTGTACTGGTAGCTCGTGTGCATGATTATGAAGTAGCACCTACAGCAAATGTTGATTCCCGCAGCGTAACGTATTTTGAGGGTGTTACAGAGTGGTACCAGCGCAACGATTTTAGCGAACTAAGTCTGGTGTCCAAAACGTGACTAGCACAGATTTTGGAAAAATTTCACGAGTCTTACCCCCTCAACCGTTGTCCCGATATTTCGCAGATGCGCGGTGTCGTTATCGAACCTTAGATGCCTTTCATTTGCAATCTATGAACGTTGCAAGTGGGATAGCACTTGGTATAAGAAATAATTAATAATAAATATAATTATATATATATAATATATATATATATATAATACGACATCCGTTTCTAAGATGTAAAGATATATATAAGTTTTGGTATTTCGCTATCAACACTCCAAAGTTTAATTTTTTATGCATTTATTGCGATATAATAGAATCATCCTAATATATGATGAGCATAATTTCACATACGATAAAGATATGTATATGATGATTACTAATATAAGTATTTCTTTTCTTTGTAGTATCAAGGGCGAACCCTTGTCACTGATCGTGTGTTTGACTTCCATATGGATGAGCCGCATCTCGCTTATGTCTTCTTTGTGCCTGGACCGCTGCCAGGTTATGATGGTAACCCAAACAACATGAACGGGTGGATTGAGGCAGATGTGCCATTGTTAGGAGAGTTGGGCGAGTTAGGCGAGCCTCTCGGAGTTGAGGCAGACGAGCCGATGGTTAACCCGGTGATTGAGGAGATTGCGAAGCCAATAGTTGAGGTAGAGGAGCAGATGGTTGCCCCAGTGATAGACGTGGAGGAGGACCTAGCGGTACTATTTGGTAATGACGACGACTCTGGTGATGATGACTTTGAGGGACCCGAGGATGATGAGGAGGTTTGGGAGATGGACGAGGAGTGGTTGATGGCACCCGTCACGCCACCTCCGATGCCAGTTATGCCCCCACCGAGCGCTTTCGAGGTAGGAGGTCCATCTACCGCTACTGCTGAGGGACATTCTCTTACCCTCTTAACACCTAGAGTTCCTGTGCCTCCGTCAATGATCGAGGATTTATGTACCCGCATGGGTAATCTGGAGTATGGTCATGGGCTGCTAGTAAAGAAGGTGATCACGGTGAGCGATGCTCAGGTGGCTGATAGCATTGCTATTAGGGAGATTGGTCCTAGAGTTTCTATTATGGAGGATCAGATGCAGGTCATGGCATCTCAGATGGTTCAGGTGGTGAGCGGACTGGAGCAGGGTCAGTAGGCTGCGGCCCAAAATGGATGAGACGACTAATGGATTGAGTCAGCAGGTACAGACTCTTCAGGCCGTCGTGTGTAACACCCCTATTTTGATACATATAGCAGCGGAAGCTAATCTAGGGTATTACTTCATAATACAACAGTCATAATCATAGAAAACGACTCATAAAGAGACGTTTTTGGGAAAAGTTATTATCATTCATTTATTCATCAGAGTTTTTACAAAAAAGAGGTTCCAAAATCTACAGGAAAACATAAAGTTGAATGATAACAGTTTAGCTATCTTCAGTCCATGCCACTCCGTGTCATAGTTTGCTCAATTATCTGAGATAAACATGCTAAAAAGGTTAACACAAAGGTTGAGTAAAATTCATAGGTTTATGATAAATAGTGTGAATACAAGTCATCATGGATAGTGGGTTACGTTGTTATACACCAAAAAATAGTGATAATTGCAATGAGTACAATTATTATAGAAAACAGTATCAATAGTGTATTATTGCGTCTAAGTTCATGGCACACAAACTGACTTGTGTATATATCAATAATGATATATATAATGATAATGGCCTCCGGTGTAGGTAATTGCCATGTACCTATGAGATTCAAACATAGTGCGTTTGGTTACCTATCCGGCTAACACAAACGGGATTCATCAATCCCGATAGATGTATCCACAATATTCGCGTTCACTCGCAAGTGATTAATGGTATATGATAGTGGGGTCTTTTGGCATAAAGGGACTTAGATCACAAGCAATAATATATCAAGATAGCATACATTTGGAAAACACTTATATTCATACTTTATAGCATGTATCCCCTCACGGGTTTATGAAACATTTAAAAGATTGAATGCGAGGCTATAAACTCACCTTAACAGGGGAAATCTGATTAATGGCAAAAGTATATCAAGAGAAATGCGTCCGTATGGTAGTACGATGTTATCTATCTAAGCGGGGAAGTTCAGTATATCAAGTGAAAGTAACGGCATTGTCACGCAACCTAAGGGTAATATGTCAATTTTTAGTGTGATGGTTTATGTTTCAAAACTTCATAAAGTTTAACGTATTACTTTGATTTGATTAATTTATGGAATATTGTATCACTGTTCGGGCAACCATAATTCAGAGGCAACACAATATTGTTTGAGGAGCCAGGACACTTTAAATCGTAAACCCAGCAAACTCGTTAAAACAAATACCCAAATGGAACCCCTCACATGAAATTCCCTAGTATCGTGATACGATAAGATTATAAGTTTCTTCAAAAGCTAGTCGATGATAAGTTACAATATATACCCTTGGTTTATAAACTTTTACAAGTTTAGTCCTTTATATATAAAGTATATATAATTTAAACATTTAACTTTGAAATTTAACAAAATAGGTCCTTATAGTTAGGGTTTTAGTCGTAGAATAGCAATGAACTTTTTCAAATGTATCAATTTGGTACGTGTACTCTTAAAAAGTTGTACAATAGCAACGAACTTTCATAAATGTTCCAATCTGCACATTTTATTGACGTGTCACGTTATAAATGGTGCCACGTGTCAGCCTTTCAGGTATGACACGTCATCAAAATGTGCAAAACGGAACACTTTTGAAAGTTCCTTGCTATTGTACAACTTTTTAAAAGTACACGTACCAAATCAATACCTTTTGAAAAGTTTGTTGCTATACTACGACTAAAACCCTTATAGTTATAACTTTAGTATAATGACATTTTCAGCCCCTTTAGTTATAAATTTCCGAAAGTTACGATATATACCCCTATGCATGGAAACTTTTGCAAAACAAGTCCAAAAAGTCATGCAAGGTTATTTTAAGAGTCTAAATGATATTTGCAGGTTATAGCTTATTAGTGTAAGCTAAAATAAGATGTTTTAACATAACGAAAGTGTAGAAAAAGGATTCATTAGCTAGAAAATCAAAATTGGTCGTTTTTAGGGTTTTTATCAAAAATACATGGGTTTGAGGATTCAAAGCTTCAAATAAGAGTTCATATATGATATTAAGAGTATTATGAACATTCTAATACAAATTATAAGCTTATGGAACAAGTTTCTAGCTTACTTGAGCTAGAAATGGGTCGAAATGAGGTTTTCGGGTTCGTACTCCTAGTAACGACTTCAAGGCTTCATTTTTCTTGCTTTTTGGCTTCTATTATGAGCTTAGGGACTTCTCTTGACCTTCCTTGGTCTAAGTTAGAACTCCATTGATGAGTATATGAATTTTTGAGGTGTGATTTGAATAGAAAGGGGTATTCGGCTATTTATAGGGCTCATGGAGCCTTAGTGCCTAAGTTTTACACCTTACAGGCCAAGGACACTTGTAGAAGGGATCAAGATCTGTAGATAGATGACTAAGGATGCCTAGAGATGTGTATTGTGAGCTAGAAGTGTAGATTTGCAAGGTGTGGGGTGTTGGAGGGTTTTTGGCCACAAGAAGGACAAGTAGGTGACAAGGAGCTTACAAGGTGGTGATGGAGGTGCTTGTAAGGTGCTGGAGTGATGGTGATGTGGTGGTGAGGTTATGGTGATGAAGGTGGTGGTGAGTCATGGAGGAGCTTGAGGTATTTATTTAGTTTATACATGGCCGTTTTTGGACAGCCAACATCAGTCTCGGTAAAATGGTTGCCATTTACAAATTGTAACTCCGATGAAGCTCAAACTAGTGAGCATGGTTAGATAATTGAGTCATCTACAACTTTTAGGGTTACATATTTAGGGGTTACTATGCAAAAATCTAGAGATAATAGCCGTTTACTACAGGTGTGCAGAATCTGCGCACCTTTGCCATTTCGGCTATAACTAATTCATCCGACGTCGAATCGGGTTGAGTCAACCGGCAAAATTATCACAAGACATAGGACTAAAACCTAGTATTTTCACTTAATTCCCAAAGCCTATTGATTTTTCCCAGATCTTATGTTTTATCAACGGATCAGATTTCTAAAAACTATTAACTAGTTTAAGGGTGTAACGGGTTTGCTAGGGTTTTCGGGTTTAGAATTAAATTTTTAGGGTTAGTGTAGGAGCTGAGATTAGAGAGGGAAAAGTGTTTAAATATTGTGTGTTGAGTGCTCGTAATTAGTGCTAAAGAGGTGGTACGAAATCCTTAAGATTTTGGAAGGAAATGAGATAGTTTGAATTTTATGCTTTATTGGCTTGTACATTGAGCTAAAAAGAGTTGTACATTGATTTGGATGGAAAAGTTATTCAAATGTGGTGCATTGTACACTTGTACGCATGCTTGAAGGCTTGCACATTCATTTTATATGTGTACATTACATATAATTATGGTTTTGATGTATACGTTAACGTTTAATGCTTGTTTTAAGATAACGCTTTGAAAAGTACGTTAAATAGATAATGTACTTGGTAAAATAATATTAAGATATTGACTTGACATATTAAGATGTTTACATGAGGTAAACATATATATAGATAGCATTGATAGATGTTGCGTGAGCTCGTTTACTTTAGAGATGCAAGTTACGTTGCAAAATGAGACAAAACAAAAATTTTCCTTGAATAAATGTGGTGTATATATAATAGATGGATAATACAGTGCATCTAATTTAATAGATGGATAATTACATTGATAAAAATTGCGGGTTGTTATAGTCTCCCTCCCTTAAAGGAAATCCCGTCCTGAGATTTAGTCGAATGATAGAGTGTAAAAGTTTAGAGATTTATTCATTTGAGGGTAATATTGACAATGATTTCATGAAGTAAGGGATTTGTTCGTACAAACAGATCACAGATTGTCATATACTTAAGCCTACGCATTTATAATTTGTCACTTACAAAAAGAGGCGTCCCAATCCTTGTAACTGAGAAATTATAAATTCATAGTTTAGTAATTTATAATTTCCTTATTCAAATGAAGAAGCGTCCTAATTAATTTGATAAGACGATTATAAATCATCCTACCTAAGCATAAAACATGATATCAAAATGGTGATGTGTAGAGGATGATATGATTTTTCAAAATCATAAGAAGCAATGGGAAGAGTAATGAGACATTAATTGCACATATGCCCATAATATCAGTCGAGAATTTTTGTTATTGCATAAGTGTTTCAAAGGTAGGAGGCAATTATTCAGAGTTAAATATAATAGAACTAATGGGATTGACAAACGATGTCAAGTTTTGATATCATCAAACATCAAGGCGTAACGGAATTACCACTTTATTATTTCATGGATAACTTTATCTTACATCATTAAAACTTTACAAGTGTTGACACTTATGCTACGTGTCTCGTGGTAGGATTCTAGATAAAAGTAATAAATGACAGGATAGTAGCTTAGTGTTTGGGGTTTTTAAACTTATGAAGTGGGTTTCAGAAGATCCTTCATATATAACTGGTGGCGAACTTGAATATCCTCGAGAGTTGTTTCTAGGGTAGAAATCCTAAAGTGAACAAAAGCAATCTTGTCTCTTAGTAAGTAGGCTCCCCTGTGGCCCTGTTGTTTGCTTTTGAGCATTGATTTGCATAATGCCCTTTCTGCCCACAGGCATTACAAGTTACAGATACTGGTTGTGGGTTGTTTCTAGTGGTTGGTCTTTTGTTTCTGCAGTTCCAGGTCAAATGACCTACCATGTTGCAAGTCTGACACTTGACAGTACAAGGTCCTATGTGATGCAGGGTGTACCTTTCACAAAAAGGTCGATTTCCAGTTTACCTATTGGTGGTAGCATAAGTCCTGAAGGTTTCTTGCCTTCTATTCTGTTGATGGTGTTCATGGTTACGGTTGTTATTGTTGCGGTTATCTTGGTAGTTGTTGTTGTTGTGATTTTTAGGGTAGTTGTTGTTGTCGGTGGTGTTTCTTCTATCATTAAACTTTTTTTTATGATCATTGGCTTCTTGCGCATAATTGTGTTTTACTACCTGCTCCATCAACCTCTGGGTTATGGTAATGGATTCCTCCAAACTAGAGGCTTCGAAACAGTAACATTTCCTTCAATACTTCTGGGTAATTCTCCGATGAAGACTTCCATAAGTTTCTCAGAATTTGGCACCATATTTGGGCATAAAACTGCCAATTCCTAGAATCTTCTAATATAAGCCTTGAGATCATTTCCTTTTACAACCAAGTTGTAAAATTCGTCTTCCATCTTCTTGACTTTAGTTCGAGGGAAATATTTATTGGTTAAGAGCCTTTTTAATTCGGTCCAGGTGATCTTGTTGGCTTGTTCTATCCTAATAGGTTGGGCATATGCATTCCACCAAGACAAGGCATCATCGGTTAAAGTACCAGTAGCAAATGTTACTTTGTTTTTCTCGACACAGTTGCTACGAGAAAACACTGATTCAGTCCGTTTAAACCAATGAATGAGTCCGATAGCTCATTCTATACCATTGAAGTAGAAAGGTTGACAGCTTATGAACTCTTTATTGTTTCCCCTTTTTGCTACAGGAGTTTCTCTTGGTCAGGTGTTCCTATTAGGATTGTCAGTATTTGCCATGTTAGCAGCTTGTGCTTCTAGAGCAGCATCAACACTATCAACAACTAGTTGCCGGATGGCAGCCTAAGTCATAGCTGGTGCTGCAGATGTTGATGTTCTCTTGGGAGGCATCTATCAAGACAACACAGGATAAGAATCCATAAAATGATATAGTCATATCACAAGTTAAGGTATAATGTAAAGACTTGTGATCATTCTTTGGTAATACATTGCAGGATACAACAGAAATTTTGGAATTTAAGACTTCCAAAGATAGATACGGAGATAATGAAGTGAGTGATCCAATAGGAGGCTTAGTGTTTAAAGGTTTGAGAAATTCGGATGGTAAAATAATCATAGTAATCTTGGATAAAGATATGAGTCATCATACTACAGGATATAGGATAGACAATCTCGACATACAAAATTGGTATTATGAAACAACGAGGTATAACGGAATCATCATTTGTATAAATAACTTGTCTATATAATTTACATAACAAAATTTGACTAGTGTCATTATTTATACCATACATCTAGTGGTTGGATTCTAGAAAGCTGTAAATGACACAGATCTAATCTGGTGGTTCTCCCTTGTTGTTTTTGAGTTCTTGAATCTTGTTCAGAAGACCCTTGATGACAAACTTGGATATTCTCAATGATCATTTCTAGAGATGAATACTTTCACAAGCATCTGACTCATTAGGTTCCTCGGGGACTGGTTCACTTCCCAGTGGTCGCGGTATGATCCATAATGAGTTATCTAACTCTGCGAAGATAGATTTATCAAAGGGATAGTCTGGTGGTGGTGTAGTTGACCTAACTGGTGATGAAGATCCTACTGATGAAGATGGAGATATTGGAATGGGTGATTCAATAGGAGTCTCAATGTCTTTAGGTGGTGAAATCTCCTCGGGAGGAAATAAATCTCGAGAATCAAACATTGGTGATAGTGATAACACTGGAGATGGAGACACAACAGTTGGTGGAGCAATAGGAGCTTAAAGTGAAGGAATAGGTAATTCATTATCAGTAGTATCATATGCTTGCATGATTTCCATATACAGATCATCATGTAAAGGTGAGAAGACTAGTGTGGCCATAAGATACTTAGTTAAATCATTTGAAGAGTCAGGAGAAGTGTTTCCCGGTATGGCTGGGAAATAGTCTGGAACATCCGTAAAGGAAAAAGCATCCTCAATATCGGAATCAGATGGGACGATAATAAGGTATCGGAATCAGATGGGACGATAATAAGGTGGTTGGATGAAGACATAACTGTGTAACAACCCAGTGCAAATAACATAAGTTGTTTATATAATAGTATAGTAGTTATGTATCTTTACATACTATTCGGGAAATGCAGTAGCACGGAGGACTTTCTTGGCTAGAAGAAGAAAAGTAGTTATAGTTAAGGTTTTAACCTTGTTCTCTATAAACATGGCGCTGATACCAATCTGTAACACCACCACTTTGATACATATAGCAGCGGAAGCTAATCTGGGGTATTACTTCATAGTACAATAGTCATAATCATAGAAAACGACTGATAAAGAGACGTTTTTAGAAAAAGTTGTTATCATTCATTTATTCATCAGAGTTTTTACAAAAGAGAGGTCCCAAAATCTACAGAAAAACATAAAGTTGAATGATAACAGTTTAGCCATCTTCAGTCCATGCCACTCCATGCCATAGTTTGCTCAATTACCTGAGATAAACATGCTAAAAAGGTCAACACAAAGGTTGAGTAAAATTCATAGGTTTATGATAAATAGTGTGAATACAAGTCATCATGGATAGTGGGTTACGTTGTTATACACCCAAAAATAGTGATAATTGCAATGAGTACAATTATTATAGAAAACAGTATCAATAGTGTATTATTGCGTCAAAGCTCATGGCACACAAACTGACTTGTGTACATACCAATAATGATATATATAATAATAATGGCCCCCGGTGTAGGTAATTTCCATATACCTATGAGATTCAAATATAGTGCGTTTGGTTACCTATCCGGCTAACACAAACGGGATTCGTCAATCCCGATAGATCTATCCACAATATTCGCGTTCACTCGCAAGTGATTAATGGTCTATGATAGTGGGGTCTTTTGGCATAAAGGGACTTAGATCACAAGCAATAATATATCAAGATAACATACATTTGGAAAACACTTGTATTCATAGTTTATAGCATGTATCCCCCTCACGGGTTTATGAAAACATTCAAGAGATTTAAAAGTGAGGCTATGAACTCACAATATCGGTTTTAAGTACTTGTGTATATTAAAAACAATTGAGCATGTATCCTCCTCGTGAGTTTATTGCGAGGCTATGAACTCACCTTAACAGGAGAAATCTGATTGATGGCAAATGTATATCAAGAGAAATGCGTCCGTATGGTAGTATGATGTTATCTACCCGGGCGGGGAAGTTCATTATATCAAGTGAAAGTAACGGCCTCGTCACGCAACCTAAGGGTAATATGTCAAGTCTTAGTGTGATGGTTTATGTTTTAAAACTTCATAAAGTTTAACGTATTACTTTGATTTGATTAATTTATGGAATATTGTATCACTGTTCGGGCTATCATAATTCAGAGGCTACGCAGTATTCTTTGAGGAGCCAGGGTACTTTAAAGCGTAAACCCAACAAACTCGTCAAAACAAATACACAAATGGAACCCCTCACATAAAATTCCCTAGTATCGTGATACGATAAGATTATAAGTTTCTTCACAAGCTATTCGAATGATAAGTTACAATGATCTACCCTTGGTTTAAAAACTTTTAACAATTTAGATCTATATATAAAAAGTATATATAATTTAAACCTTTAACTTTTAAAATTAGAACAAAATAGGGTCTTTATAGTTATAACTTATATAATGACATTTTCAGCCCCTTAAAGTTATAATTATAGAAAGTTACGATATATCCTCATGCATGAGAAACTTATGAGCAAACAAGTCCAAAAAGTCAAGCAAGTATATTTAAGATTCAAAATGATAATAATTGTAAGGTTTATAGCTTATTATATATAGCCTAAAATATGCTGTTTTAACGTACGAAAGTTTAGAAAAAAGGATTCGTAGCTAGAAAATCAAAATGGGTTGTTTTTGAAGGTTTTTATAAAAATACATGGGTTTGAGGATACAAAGCTTCAAATAAGATGTCATAAATGAAATTAAGAGTACGATGAACATTCTAATACAATTATAAGCTTAGGAACAATATCTTAGCTTACATGAGCTAGAAATGTTCGAAATGGGTTTTCGTGGTTGTACGCCTAGTAACGACTTCAAGGCTTTGTTTTTCTTGCTTCTTGGCTTCTATTCTGAGTTTAGGGACTTCTCTTGACCTTCCTTGATCTGAGTTAGAACTCCATTGATGAGTATATGAGTTTTTGAGGTGTGATTTGAATGGAAAGGGGTATTCGGCTATTTATAGGGCTCATGGAGCCTTATTGCCCAAGTTTTACACCTTAGAGGCCAAGAACACTTAGAGAAGGGATCAAGATCTGTAGATAGATGACTAAGAATGCCTAGAGAAGTGTAGATTTGCAAGGTGTGGGGGTGTTGGAGGGTTTTTGGCCACAAGAAGGACAAGTAGGTGACAAGGAGCTTACAAGGTGGTGATGGAGGTGCTTGTAAGGTGCTGGAGTGATGATGATGTGGTGGTGAGGTCATGGTGATGAAGGTGGTGGTGAGTCATGAAGGAGCTTGAGGTATTTATTTAGTTTATACATGGCCGTTTTTTGATAGCCAACATCAGTCTCGGTAAAATGGTTGCCATTTACAAACCGTAACTCCTATGAAGCTCAAACCAGTGAGCATGGTTAGATATTTGAGTCCTCTACAACTTTTAGTTTTACATATTTAGGGGTTACTATACAAAAATCTAGATATAATAGCCGTTTACTACAGGTTTGCAGAATCTGCGCACCTTTTGTCATTTCGGCTATAACTAATTCATCCGACGTCGAATCGGGTTGAGTCAACCGGAAAAATGATCATAAGAAATAGGGCTAAAACCTAGCATTTTCACTTTATATCCAAAGCCTATTGATTTTTCTCAGATCCTATGTTTTATCAACGGATCAGATTTCTAAAAACTATGAACTAGTTTAAGGGTGTAACGGGTTTGCTAGGGTTTTTAGGTTTAGAATTAAAGTTTTAGGGTTAGTGTAGGAGCTGAGATTAGAGAGGGAAAAGTGTTTGAATATTGTGTATTTATTGCTCGTAATTAGTGCTAAAGAGGTGGTACGAAATCCTTAAGATTTTGGAGGGAAATGAGCTAGTTTGAATTTTATGCTTTATTGGCTTGTACATTGAGCTAAAAAGAGTTGTACATTGTTTTGGAGGGAAAAGTTATTCAAATGTGGTGCATTGTACACTTGTACACATGCTTGAAGGCTTGCACATTCATTTTATATGTATACATTACATATAATTAGGGTTTTGATGTAAACGTTAACGTTTAATGCTTGTTTTAAGATAAAAGTACGTTAAATGGATAATGTACTTGGTAAAATGATATTAAGATATTGACTTGACATATTAGGATGTTTACATGAGGTAACCATAGATATAGATAGCATTGATAGAGGTTGCGTGAGCTCGTTTACTTTAGAGATGCAAGTTACGTTGCAAAATGAGATAAAACAAAAAATTTCCCTGTATAAAGGTGGTGTATATATAATAGATGGATAATACAGTGCATCTAATTTAATAGATGGATAATTACATTGATGAAAATTGCGAGTTGTTATATCATGCAACATAGAGACGTGCAGATTTGGGTTGCCGAGATGAGTAGCCGCGAGGGTACTTTGATGCAGTGCATACTTGGATTGGATAAACGCCTAGCTGATTTAGAAAGGAGACCTTCGGGGCCTCAGTAGTCTTGTTGCTTATTGTTCTGATTTTTGATTGGATTATGACCATTAACATTGTTCACTAAACTGCTAGTGCCAGTTAGTGAGGTCACGCTGTCGGTGTATTTTTTTTGTAAACACTGCAACCTTTCAGATATTTATGTAGGATATGGTAGTAGATATTTAGAAATCATTATGATTGGATGTACCGGTCTTGGAACCAAAGATTATAACATTTAAGGGATTTTTGGTTGTATGTGTACTACCCCCAGCATCATTATTATTATTATTATGGTTATGGAAGATTATGGTTATTCTCGGTTATGAGTTTTGTATGATTATAGATTTTGTTGCCCTTGAGTGATCTTGTAACTAGATTGACTTGACCCCGAGTGTTGAATGATTCTCGTTGGCGAATCCTTTGCACGTGTATGTTACCTGTTTGCATAGTCCATGAGTGGGTGTTGTTTTGATACTTGTTGAAACCCGTTGACCAAACTATATTAAATGAAGATTTTTAAAACTGTGGACCGCTATAACGAATTCGTGCGTATGGTTAACGAATGCCATGATGTAAAAAGTGTATTGAAAATTTTTGTGTAACCTCTTCGTATAAACAATAGTAAACGTGTTTTCAAATTTCATAAACTAACCTTGTGGTGTCAAACATATTTTCTTACAATTTTTTTTATATAAATAAATAATGAGAATGGAGGATGGAATGATGCTATCTTCTTTTATCTCTTTTAAAACAATCAAATTTTTATTTTAATTTTTTTTCTTTACCAAGAAAATGACTTATGTGTGTAGCGTATGAAAGGAACGTTTTGACGAGGATGGATATGACGTCGTTTGGTCCTCAATTATGCATAACTTGATCAACTATGTGTAATTCAGGAAGAACCACGCTATGTCGGATAAATCGTCACCCTTAAAATGCTAAATAATTGGGATAAATGTTTGGGTCAAGCTTTCGGAAGGAGAATTTTTTTACCCCTACTCGGATTCTTGTGCAAGTAACCTTACTTCTATTGACTGCGTGGAGAGAGTCTCATGTGAGTCATTGCGACTGAGTCGTCCGAAGGGAAAATACCAACGGTATTGTTCGAAACGAGTGTGTCTAGAAAGGAGCGACGTCTAGTTCGTGGTAATATAGATCGGCGGTTGTTATGGAGACATGTGTTGAGACCAAGTGTGGTCAGTGTGCTAGTGAACAATTGTAGAATTGAGTTATCGAGGGTGTGAACTGGATGCTTGTGGTAGCAAGACTTGGTGTGAGGACGGACTGAACATTCGCATGCTGCGTAACGGCAAAGTTTCCAAGGACTAGTAACGGTATAGAGTGCCATCGTGCATGGACACGTAGACATACTCGAAAGTCGTGGGAAAGATGGTAAGGTGGTTAGATGATGAGATACCAAGAAAGCGAATACCGACACTGAAAAGGGATCTTCTTGGAGTCGCAGGGTTTTCGAGGTAGGTGAAAACCAATGTGGTTAGTCCCGAGATTGAAAGTAAGAAATGGAGAATATTTCTCCTACATTAAATGTGTGTTGTTATTGATGTAGCAACCGATGGCCGTGAAGAAGACATCTTTCCCCGAAATGGAAAGTAGTGGTAGTGTAGTTGTAAACATACCTGGATCGTCGAGGATTAGAATAAGGCACTAAGCGACCCCTAACTTAAGGTTAGGTGTAGTGGTCCTTACTACTTGACGTAACGACTTAGTGTGCGTATATAAGAGCAATAAGATTGGAGACTCTAGCCGAATGGCGACATCCGTTCCTATCCTTGAAGAACAATCAAAGTAGCTAACGCCTTAAGTCAAACGGTATTGAACTAGGAATGAGCGTAATTGTACTGACTTGATTAGTTGAGTCATCTAAGATTTGATGCGATGCGTTAGGACCGAGTCGACTATGCTAGTCGCGGTGCGGAAACGTTGGAGTTGGAAATTTGCGATCTTCATCAAATAAGCAACGAGCCCATAATGCTCATTTGTTTTCTTGAATGTTTCGATTTGTCTTTCGACGATATGTGTTTTCTAGCGGATTATCGTCGTCGAATTATGTGAAAAGTATGCTTTATGTGCTATGTGCTTTTGAATGTTAGTAAGCGCTTATGTCGCTTTTGTGTTGCCCGTGATGTGGCTTAGGACGTGAGTGAATGGGTATATCTACCCGGATGTAGATGAAGGTTGGTTTGAGAGGTACGCAAACCCGATAGTCTATTGCTGATTGGGACTTGTTAACCCACAAGCATGACTATGGCTGGCTAAGACCTAGCCGTGATTAAGTCGAGATCACTACCAAGAAGCTTGGCCATCTGGCAAGCCCGGTATAATGAACAATTTGATCGGTTGAGTACTAACCCATGTGAGCGAGAATAATAGTTTTGCTGAGGCTTCATTATAAGCAAGCATGGTTATTTTGCTAAGGCTTTATAGTAAGCGAGCATGATTGTTGCTAAGTGTGATAATGAGCAAGGATGACAAAGTGCCTACGTAAAGTTAGGCCAAAATGTAAACTCATTATAAAATGACGAATATGTGATTATGTGCTTATATGATTTTATGTCTTAGTGCTATAATGCGTTGATGGGGTCATATGTACTCCGGGATATTTTCGCAACCGGTGGTGCATTATTTAATGAGACTGGGAGGGCGACGTATGTTTTGGTTTTGGATAATGACGTATATTTTGGTTTTGATTGTTGACGTGTATTTTGGTTTTGATTATTGACATATGTTTTGGTTTTGTGTAGCAGTGTGCGCTTGGTTTTGTTGATAAGATCACCCAATTGAGTTGGGTTGATTTTTCGTCTTAAAAGCCTTCCTCTTAGGAATGGCGTGATAAAATTTATCGGATAATTCCGTGGCATATTTTGCCTCTTATGATAAGAGCGATTATAGTTATATTTTTTATTTCGTTGGTATAAATTATCATTTGTTTTGTTGACTTTCCATCCGAAATAGTCAAGGAGAGTATTATATCGCGTGATTTGTGCGTACGATCATGTGAGTCCGTTTGATGATGAGGAAACCGTCTCATCACAAGTGAAATTAAGATGAGTAAGAAAAGACGAGCACCGGGACGACGCTCCCTTTAAGGTGGGTGAAATGTAACAACCTGAGTTTTACGACGCATACGACGATCGCGAATTCGGCATCATGATTATTATTTTATGAGTTTCGATGATTGAACGTCGACATTTAATATTTAATTTGTCAAGCATAATTATTTTCGTATTTCAAACGGAAGTGAGAACTTTTATTTTTAGTCGATTTGCAAGTCAACATTTATCCCGAGCTATGATAATTAGTTTACTACATAATTGATTTTTAGTCGTTTATGCTATATGAGGTTTGGTGAAAATTTTCATTTATTGGGAAATTACAAGCCGTGATTAAGTTTCTATACGTTTTTAGCGTCTGAGAAAGTTAGAAAAATTTATATGGTCGCTCCGAGAGCGTGATTATTTTATTTTTGTATTTTATGGCTTTTCTCTGAGTTTTTGTAAAAACCGTGTTTAAAGATCGTGTCTTACGTGGTTTAACATTTTATTAAATGTTTTAAACTAAAATTAGTGGTACAAAATAAAAATATTTACAAATGTGGTGTGACCCGAGTCTTTGGTCGGCTATAATGACAAAACAAACACCTTTGTACTAGATTTGAAAGAACAACAAGGTAGGAGGGACCATTCGTGTTAAACTCCCAAACTTATCTCCTATATAAGGAAGACATATGCATCATTTTCAAACTTTACAAAAATTGGTTTTTCCTTGTCCTCCTTTCCTCCTCCACGACCGGCCACCCATTCCCACCACCCAAATCCGTCAATTTTCCGACATGTAATACGATCTAAATATATTTTCTTAATCCTCTCATTGAGACCTACACATCCCATTAAAAATATACGACATGCAATGGGTATTTTTATGGTTTGAGTTCGGGCCGAGTTTGGTCGAAATGGGTTAGAAGTAAGGGTTTTTTATGATAAATAAAACATTGTAGCAAGCTTGGTTTAAATGACAAAGTATCAGTTTCGATTTTGGGTTGTGTCAGAGGTCACGGCTAAGGTCAAAGGGGGAGCAATACGATTTCAATCGAGTCCGACTTAACTTATATAGCATTGTGAGTATCTCTAAATACTTGTATTTTATTTGTTCTTCTGATTTATTGTTTTCGATATATGCATGTGGTGAAATCCGAGCGAAACTTGCGTTGTCTAGTTAGATTGTGTTATTGGGTGATTGAGCGAATTAAACATCGTGAATAGAGTATATTAGATAGGCCGTGAATAGATTTTTGGTTAAAAATTGGATGTTAGCGCTTTTGTAACATGTAAATTCGAGCAGAAACTTTGGCACGTTTTTCGGGGATCGAGAAATTATAAAAACTGATTTTTGATTTAAAAATATGATAGAGTTCGTCCTAATGAACATTTTGATAGGTGGATCGTTTCGTACTCCTAATAACGAAGATTTTAGAGCCGATCAAAGTTTGAAAATTTTACAAAAATGCAATCAGCTATTTTCTTTGTTTAAGGGCTGTGCAGAAAATAAAACGAGCGTTTTTAGCACTTTTGAATCCGTTTTAGCTTTACGGTGAAACAGAAAAGTTGTCAGGAATGTCGTTTCGCTTTTAACATGTAAATTTCAGAATTTAACGATTTGAAACGAAGAAGTTAGGCCAAGCCGAGGATTGAAAAAATAAAGTATATGTACATTGAAATCTGGCAAAAACATGCAGGGCCTTTTCGTCATTTTCCTCCGAGTTTCATGTCTCGGATAAAACTAAAAAGTTGTCCGGAACGTCGTTTTGCATAAAACCTCTTTAGAGTCTGAGTCGTAAAAATATGATATAGTGGGTCGTTTTGGACGGGTCAGATCTAAGTAAAAAGTATATATATTTATAAAAGTCAAATAAAGTCAAACGTTAACTTTATTATGTAAAATGGGGTAATATGGAACTTGCGAGTTTTTATAAAGATAGTAATCACTATTAGTATTATGACAATAGTATTTTGGATTTAGCGATTTTAACGAATAAACTAAACTAGTTGCGGTGATGTATAAAAAGTCAAACGGAGATTTAGTTGGCATTAATATGTCGTAAAGGTTAATTTGGTTAATAAAATAATATCGACGGATATTTTAAGAACATATGGTATTTTACGATCATTAGTCGGTCCTAAAAATGAAAAGTCTAAAAATAGTAACTTTTGTAATATTCGGGATCTAACTCCGATACGAGTAATTAATAACCAAATTGGATGTCAAATGTATGACGAAATAAATAAAATATTATTATACGTATAATTAGATGACGGGACTTACTAAAAATGGTAACTCTCTGAAAATAGTAACTTACCTAAAATAGAAAATTTTCGATTAAGTGGCGTATCATATAAATGAAAGAGAGATCGTACTCAATTTTATGGGGTATTAGGATCTAGGACGCGATGTATGTATATCTATATACTTTTAATAGTCGCGATGTACGCACTATTCGATCGTACCTTATTGTATAGTAATCGAGCGACATAAATAATAGGTCGCAGTTGAGTTTGTTGTTGAGACATTTTGGATTGTTTCGGTTATTTTGATCTCCGGCTTCCATCAAGGTGAGTTCATAGCCTCGCTTTTGAACTGTTTTAAATGTTTTAAAACCCGTGAGGGGGATACATGTTGTTTTAAAAATTGAACGCGATGTGTTTTGATACGTGATATGATTTCATTGCTATGAGTATATGCCTTTTATTGTGTGACCGTTAATTACCGATGAGGTAAACGCTGAATGCATTAAATAGATCTATTGGGTTTGACAACCCTGCCTGGGGTCTGAATCTGATGGTGAACACCCTATAACGGACATTTTGTATTGAGACTAGGGGTAGTGGCATACTTCCCGGTCAGTATTTTATCCTAAATGATAAATGTGTTAAGGTTTGGTACACGGGCTCATGTTAGTGGAAATCATGATATAACTTGCCTTACAAGAAATGTTATAATTGTTTTGTGTGGAACCAAATATTACGTTCTGACTGTTATTTGTAAACTCTATGAATTCACTCAACGTTTTGTTGACGTTTTTAAGCATGTATCTCAGGTTTAGGAGCCGCTGATGGCTTAGATGAGATGGAACGCGGATATCTAGGATTGTTTCTTGGTGAAAACTTATACATTTGTATAAAAATGGGTTTTGTAAGAAAGTCGTGATGTGACAAACTAGAAAAGAAATCTCTGAAGTTATTTGGGACCTAGGTAACTCTGATTTTCCTCACATAAATAAAATAAATTTTGTTTTATAAACGTATCATTTAAACGTTTACTGGGACTCGTGTGCATATATTATGAAGTAGCACCCTAAATGTTGTATTCCACTGCGTATCGTATTTTGGGGGTGTTACAGATCCCCCAACTCATGTTCCTCAACATCGACGTGTAAACACATTCGATCTGGGGCACGGCGTGTCCTTGTGGACTTACGAATGGGATTGATATCACTTTGAGGTTCATCAATTTCTTGATCATCCTCATCATGATGTAATCTAGTGTCTATAGAAGGATGCATATCTTCTTCTTGAATAATTTCAAGATCTTCTAGACTCCCACTTGCTTCTTGAGTTATAAGACTATTCTCAAAGAATTCAGCATTCCGAGCAACAAATACTTTGTTCTCGGGTGGGTAGTAGAAAGAATATCCCATCGTTTTCTTTGGGTATCCTACAAAGATACACTTAATAGATCTGGGTTCTAATTTGTCAGGTTTGGTAAGTGTATCACGCTTAACAAGTGCCTCAACACCCCAGACTTTTAAGTAAGACAACTTAGGGGCTTGCCCATGCCCTACTTCGTATGGTGTCTTGTCAACCTTCTTAGTTAGAACCATGTTGAGAATGCGTGCAACAGACTCAAGGGCATAATCCCAAAAGGACTTTGGAAGAGTATTTTGACTCATCATGGAGCGAACCATGTCAAGCAGTGTTCTATTTCTCCTCTCAGACACACCATTATGTTGTGGCGTCTAAGGAGGAGTTCGATGGGCAATAATCCCATGCTCCTTTAGATGATCCAAACACTCTTGACTCATATATTCACCTTCACGATCAGAACATAGTTACTTAATGGTCTTCCCGAGTTGGTTTTCTACTTTCTTTTGAAACACTTTGAAAGTTTCAAACACTTCATGTTTATGTTTCAGCAAGTAAACATAACCATCACGACTAAAGTCATCAGTGAAAGTAAAGAAGTAGCTTGCTCCTTGTCTTGAATAGTTCTAAATGGGCCACAAACATCGATGTGTATTAGTCCAAGTAGATCTTTAGCCCTTTCCACTTGATGTGAATAATGTTTTCTTGTCATCTTTCCAGACATGCAGGAAACACATTTTTCAGAAGACTTAATGTCAGTTGAATTAAGAAGTCCATCATATTGCAACTTCTCAGTGCGTTTCTTGCTAATGTGTCCAAGACAACAGTGCCATAAGAGAGTAGAGTCCAAGTCGAGCTTGGCTCTTTTATTGCTAATAGCATACATAGAACTATCATTTGTATTAGACGAAGACAAATCAATTTCATAAATATCATCCCTTGGGATAGCATAAAAATAAACCAAATTATTTCTAGAAACTGAAATTGTATTATCATTCTCAAAGCGGTTAACAAAACCATCCTTATACAAACGTAAAACTGAAATGATCCCTCTAGTGATAGAGGGAGCATAATGACAATTGTGTAAAATTAAAACTAGTCCACTAGAGAGACACAAGTGAAATTCTCCATTAGCTTCAACTGATGCACGATGACCATCGCCCACATACAGACTTAAAGCTCCTGGCTTTAGTTTCCTACTTCCCCTGAGACCCTGAGTAGTTATACAGATATGAGTATCACAACCCGTATCGTAAACCCAAGAAGTACTAGGAAAAGAATAGAGTTCTATGGTGAAAATAACTAAAGTTCTAGCTCCTTGAGATAGCTTCTTCTTTTTCAGCAACTCGGCGAGATAAACGAGACAATTCCTTCTCCAATGACCTACTTCACCGCATTGGTGGCAGATCACGTCCTTCGCAGGATTCTCCTTTTTGGGTGGTGGAGGATTCTTGGGTTTAGGAGCATAAGACGACCCTTGCATAGGTGCATAGCCCATCTTTGCTTTCCCTTTCCCTTGATTCCCCTTAGTAGCCTTGTGCGGTTTCTTCTTTTGGTTTTTCTGGACCTTTCCTGCTCTTATTGCATGAAGTGCAGGTGAAACATCTTTCTTTGGCAGCGTCTGCTCATGTAGGTTAAGCATAGCATGTAATTCATTCACGGTATTCCCCATATTGTGCATATTATAGTTCTGCACAAATCCGTCATACTCCTTAGACAGAGAGACTAAGATAAGACTCACTACTAGGCGAAGTGACATAGGTTGACCGAGACGCTCCAAATTGTCAATGTAGCTCTTCATTTTGAGAACATATGAGCTAACAGATTGACCTTCCTCCTGCTTGCACGCGTAAAATTCTCTCACGGTTTGTAGAAGTTCCCGTTCTGCCTGTTGAGCAAACATAGTTTTTAGCTCCTGAAGCATGTCATATGCACCAAGATAAGTTAGATTCCGTTGGATATCTAAGTCCATGATCATAAGCATGAACGCAGGAATTTCATTTGATCCCTTGACCCATGCAGCGTGAGCTGCAAGAGCTTAAGGAGGAACTTGTTATCCAGGAGCAGCAACAGGTGCAACAGGGATAAAATGCTCCAAGTAGTTTTCCTTATCTTCAACTGACAGGACAATCCGAATTTGTCGGTACCAGTCAATGAAGTTAGGTCCAGTAAGTTTTTGTTTCTCAAAGAAACTCTTGAATACCGAATTGTTTCCGACTGAGGTAGTCATCTACAATTAAGAAAAAGTTTAAACAATTAGTATTTTCGATAATTAAATTCTTAATTAAATTAACTACCCAATTAATTACTAATTAAGACTAAGATCCAACTTGACCTCCTACTTATTACCGAAGGTCTGACCAACGTGTAAGCAAGTAGTGCAAGAGGTAAGCGGCGTGCCTTAATTGCATTAGATGCAACCCTTAGATTTACGAGACTTGTCAAAACATTAGTAATCATATAATTATGTCATGAGCATGTTTAGTCTCATCTTATACCTCGGGTCCAAGGTCTGAGCAAGCATACTCGATTTAAGTCCACCAAGCAAGAACGTGCAAAAATTGCCACAGATCTAAGCTATGACAAAATTTGCCATGGATTGGAATGACCCTAAGGTCTGACCAAAGAGGCCAAACCAAATGCATGTGTTATTAGTTGGCTGGCATAGACTTAAAATTTTTAGATAGGGTATTCACATAAATGTGTCAAAATCGTGTACAAAGAGGCATACAAACAACTTTGTAGCACTTATTTTAAAAACTTTATATATGACATTGTAGTAATCATAGGTTCTCGGTAACTCCAATCGAACACACAAAGAAGCGAAGAAACAGGTCAGCGCGAAGCTTATTAAAAACCTGAGTTCTTTAGGAATGTTCGCCTTAAACTTCTCTTATAGTTTGTTCTAGTGGGTGAGTTGTACTTCCTATAGATTCATAATGTCCAGTTTTTAATTAATCAATAAATCAAGTTTCATAGTTTAGTGTCTTATTAATTTTCTCAAAAACCAAGTTTTCCACGAAACAAATAGCAGGTCACAATGAACAAGTATTAGGTGTGTAATTAATAGACCGGTTATAACATCATCTTTCTCTCTAAGTATTAGTCCGTATTGCATACATATTAGGCGTGTAAATGAGTAATCAGGTAAACAATTATGCACATAAGCAGACAAATACAAAAGATGACATTAAATAAACAAGTAAACATGTAATATCTGAGTTCTCTTGCTAGTCTTCCCTAATTGGAGAACCATAAGTCCCCCACTAGGTTTTCATCTATGTGCCTAGATCGCCCCATTCATCACAAGAAGTGATTGAGTAGGTCTTATGGCCGAAAAAAGGAAACAAAAGCAAACTAAATATTTAAAAGATCTACTCGCCTTATTCAAAAAGATTTATCACCATGTTTAAAAATCAAGATCTTTTAATTAAATAGTGTAATTTACTTTCCATAAAAAGCACAATTAAAAAGGAAACAAATCTCCTAAATTAGCAAGTTAATTTTTACTTTCCTTTTTAACCTATATTAACTTTTAATAATTATTCAAGATCTAGATCTAACATATTTATTATTTATGGCAAGGATTTGCATATCATTGCCATACTTTTCAAGAAAAACTATAAATAATTTAAAACGAAGCTCATCTAGCGTAAGAATTAAATCTAGGCGTAAAATTAATTCTAAGCGTGTAACCCATAATGCCAAAACGAGGTGGCTCTGATACCACTGTTGGATTTTAAATAACTAGTTAACCATTTAACTACGAATACGCAGCGGGCGGATCTAGTTTTAGCATATAGATTAACATATAATGTAAGTAAAGGAAACTTACCTCTTTATCTTGAAAACAAACGAGTGGTTAAACTACTACTTCTACGGTTGCTCACACAATCACGTCAAGCGAACACACCAAGTTGTCTAGCCTCAACTTCACGAACCAAACACCCTTATGTTTAATCACTACAATCCAAACGCACCCTTGATTGAGCTTGAACCGAAAACCAATCACCCTAATTAGCAAAACCTTCAAACCGAAAACCCTAGTAAGGGTTATGTGTTGCGTCAAGCTAGGAGGAACACCAAACTAACACTACATGTAGAACAAGAATCGTTGAGCAAGGAGGATTAGCAAAACCCTAAAACCTTAAAGGTTTAGGGTCGAATGGTTTTGGAGGAGAAAAACCAAAACCCTAAAGGGTTTAGGGTTCAGTCGATTAGGTATAGGGAGGAGGGGAGAGCACCAAAAATTCTCTGGGTGTTTAGGGATTGAAGGAATGAATGAATGAGGTTTAGGGTGGGTTTATATATAGCCTCCCAAACCTAATTCTTGTACAACAAGATTAGTATAAATTCCATGTTTATCCAAATCTCTTTCCCTTTCCTTTTCTCCTCTCTATAGCCAGCCAAACACCCCTTCTAGAACCTTAGGGGAGTCGGGCAAACAATGAGCTCCCTTGTGGTTTGGGTTTTATCCGATTTAGTCCCTTGGTTTTATATTTAAAGCATCCGTTAAATTAGTTATACAAGTAACAATATTAACGACTACTTAAATATATATTTCGTGAAGTAATAAAACGCATTCTTCTTGTATTAACGTGTGTGCCCCCAATAAGCTCACGTATTTCTAACGTATACAATGCGAAACCAACTACCATATTCCAACAACTTTGATATTATATTTTCACCGATGTAGGATTCGGTTTGC
Source organism: Tanacetum coccineum (assembly GCA_026074375.1). NCBI lineage: Eukaryota > Viridiplantae > Streptophyta > Magnoliopsida > Asterales > Asteraceae > Tanacetum > Tanacetum coccineum. The sequence continues at coordinate 45,957 of BQNB010017512.1, forward strand.
ACACCCAACACAAAGATTAAGGCTGCTAAAAAGAAGAATGCATTAGGACACAATAAAAAAGAAAACCTCAAAAAGGCGAACAACACGATCTTCTTCCTATTGAGTTTCATCCAACTCTTTTTATTATTGTTGGACAAGTGCAAGTGATTGAATTGGTGATAGTTGAAGATAGGATGCTACACCACTGAATATTATTGTTCTACGTGTTGTGATTAGATTACAAGACACAACATATGTTGATGTTTTTGTTTCTGTTTTTGTTGTTGTTGTTGATGATGAGGAAATAGGAACGGAGATGAAATTCCCACAACCTTGTAGTACCTCCATTACCATTCACTCTGCATCTATCCACTTAACCACTTGCTTTAATTCCCATACATCATTACCATGTATTCACAACATACACTTAAGGGTAAATTACACCATTGGTCCCCATAGTCTAACCCGTTTGCCCGTTTGGTCCCCAGATTACATGCACTCTCATACAAGGTCCCTTTTTGTCACTGTAGTTACCCGTTTGGTCCCTGGAGCCCCGTTACAAGTAACGACGGTTATCTTTGTTGTTATCATCGTCACGTAGCCCATATTTTGAAGGGCACAAGTGTCTTTTCACTTTTATTCTTCGTTGCATGTTTGGTCCCTGACCCTTAGTATACTACAGTAACGTTTACTATTTCTTTTTTGTCTTTTTGCGTTTTGGTCCCTCATGTCTATTTTTCCCCTTTGCCTTTTTCTCGTTTCCACCCAAACAAAGTGATAAAACCCCATGTATCACCCTATAAATAACTCGTTACAATCCTACTCCGCCTAATTATTTTTTTGTTTTCCATCCAACTTGTCATAAAACCCGAGTATCACCCTATAAATAAGTCGTTACAATCCTACTCTTTTTTCAGGAAAAAATGGCCTGTATCGAGGAGATTCTAAAGGAAGAAAAGCTTATTGAAATTGATGATCAATTGCTAGTCTTAATCAAGAGACAAGTGCAGACCGAGTTGATGCTTGAGAAGAAGTTTAGAGATCTATGTGAGGAGGTATCTAACTTTGTATAAGAAATTAAAGACGTGGTAAAGAAGGTTGAGCGGTTAAGTTGTAAAGATATGGTGAATGAAACTCTATGTTTTTTCAGACGTGGTCAAAAGCGTGAGTTGCATAAGGTGACGCGTCTCTAAATGATGTTAAATGAATCCCATCTTAGTGTTCGTGAGAAGCATACATTTGTTAGTAAAATGAATTTAGGGAGACTATACTAGGTTTTGGTTGGTATTTATTTTCCGGTGGTTTACTTGTTTATTAGTTGTTTGAGTATGTGATTTAGTGATTATGGTTGTTACAATATTATTAGATTTTCAAATGATTTGTTATTATGTTGATTAAGTAGTAGTCAAAGTAGTATTATTTTTGAAACTACCCAAGTTGATAAAATAGAATTAAGGATAATAAAATATCCCCCCTTTGGTTCCTAACCCAGATTGACTTGTAAAAGTCTAATTTATCCAAACATCAACATACAAAAGTAGTCAATGCCGATTACAACACAAAACTATGCAATGCTGTAAAACTCATCATTTAATGATCTTACTTTACTATCAATAACTTAAGAAAGAACAACAGAAAATATAATAGAATTACAAGATCATCCATTTAAAGTTTGTTCATGGCTTCAACAAATTCCCTTTTTTCAAAGGTACACATCTTAGTTTCCCTGATGTGCAACATTTATTGTTGGCGCATCTCTATCTCTTGATGTTCAACTTCCCTGTAAAAAGTAACAGCTTCTCATGCACGCATACCCTTTTTAACCTTTAACTTGTCAATAATTCCCCTCCATTTTTTCAAACTTTTGTCAACATCTTTCACAACATCCAACAGTTTTTGTGCTATTTGATTGTTGTTCGCAACCTCCCTTTCCATTTGCACAACCCACATAAGAGCATAATTTTTGGATTTAGCTGCTTGTTCTAGTTCTTGTAGATGACCACCTATTTCTGAACGTTCAAGATCCATTTTTGAAGTTTCAATGCGTTTGCGCTTCATGTTTGTTTTGGAAGATGAACCGTTTCTAAACCTTCAAGATCCATTTTTGAAGTTTCTATGATTTTTTGTTTCATGTTTGTTTTGGAAGATGAACCTTGTGATCAAGTGTGTTAATTAATATACGAGTTTGTGGTAAGGGTTATGATCTTTCACAACCCTTAACGGTCATGACGTTTCATTGTCACCAGTTAATATGAAGAGTTATGATGTTTCGTTCGTCCTTAAACTTCTTTTCATTATTGCATAATTGGACCCTGACTTTAGTGTTCCCTACCTTATTGTTCCCCGCAAAATCTACAAATTAAATGCAATGTATCGAGCCGTGTAAGAAATAGTATACGTATTGACTTTGGACCGTTAACTGCATTAAACTTTTTGTTGATATTTAAGGGGTCATACTCCCAATCGTTACAAACCCAAAAACATTTTCAACTCAATAAACATCTTCAATCCAAAATCCCAATAAACAAAAAATGGCTTACTTCCCACAACTAGATGAACTTGCGATAGCTGCTAACTCTAGGAGGTTGTTTGAAGGGATGTTGATGTACTGTGATTGGGAGAATGCGAGAGATCTTGAGTTTGTAAATGATCTCCACAACTTATGGGTTGAGTTGCTTGAGCGTACAAATGAAAGGCAACTGTTTATAACTGAACTGGAGGGTTTGTGTCCATCAGCCAAGAGGCACAAGATCCTAAAGTGTCTAAACGAGGATCAAAAACAAAATCTTATTAAGTTGTTGAAGCTTCGAAAAGTGATTTTAGGAAAATATCGGCATGTGCCAAGAAAGATTGCTTTGATTGAGAAAATCAAATCTTTGTAGAAGTGTTGTGATCTTTTAATATTGTTGTATTAGATTTTAGGGGTATGTCCAAAATGTAACTGAAAGAACCATCTTGTTAGCTCATGAGTTTAGCGAGTAGTACAAGAGGGTTTGACACCCAAAAATGGCCTAAGTAGCAGCCAAATTCTTCTTCTAAAAACTAGGTTCGGACCCAAAGGTTGTAGAACACACTAAAGTTATCCTAAGCGAGTTTTGATATATTAGATTTTCAGCGCGACGGCGTCATAAGATTTTTGACACGTCTCTCCGCCCGAATCTTCTATGGTTTCTTTGAGGTCGCTACGTTCTGGACACCGTCTTGGAACTCTTGACGCCGTACGCTTGTATCATGTGTGACGCGCGCGCTAGGAATTGTGACGTCTGGTCCAAGCATTGTATGGCATTCATTTAGAGACTTTGGTGTAGAGTTTGTAGTCTTGTCCGTTTCTTCTCCAAATGAGCCCAAGTCACGTGTATTTCCCGCCCAAAAAGCCATCCAATGCGTTAAAACGCCAAAACAAAGTTGAAGCAATAGTCTGGGATATTTAATGATTTTCTAGGGGGCGTTAAGATGGACCCTCAAAAGTGTATTAACTGACACCTCATCAAAGATGGTAACCGGTTTCGTAAACCTTGACGATCTATTTTTTTAGTGTTTTTTGCTTTTTGCGTTCATGCATTATTTTGGAAGATGAAAACTGTGATCTAGCGTGTAATTTATATAAGATGTTTTTGTTAAGGGTTATGAGGTTTCAGAGAGTATAGAGAATCGGTCATGGACGTTTCATTATCACCAGGTAATAAAAAAATAGTAGAGTTACGTGTTTCGTGGTCACTAATGACTTATTTTTATTTTAGCCATACTGGTCCCTGAAAGCTTAGTTTTATTTTTTTGATTTTTTTTTCATTTTAGTACCGCTTACGTATTGTTTACTCGCAAATTCGTACAATTAATGCGAAGTACTTAGCCGGTGTAAGAACACAGAGCAATCATTGTATTATAGTATATGTATTGCCTTTGGACCGTCAATTGCATTAAATTATTTGTTGATATTTAAGGGCTAATGATTTGCACACTCTTATTTTTGATACATACACTTTATTTTTCTCTTTAATCAGTTGTACATTTATTGAATAATGCTTTGCCAATTTGTACATTTGAGTGTATGGATCAAAAGTAAGAGTGTGTTAATCAACTCCCTTTAAGGGGTGATACTCCCTATCGTTTCATACCCAAAAACATTTTCAACTCAAAAACACCCATTCACAACCATACCCAACCATCCCACAAACTAAACACAAATGGTAACTTCCCGACGACTAGATGCCACTTGCGGTACCTGCTAAGTCTAGCCGGGGTTGTTTGTTGGGGATGTAGTGTACTGGGATCGGATAATGCCAAGAGATCACTTTGTTAGCAATGGTATTCCACAACTTATGGGTTGAGTTGCTTGAGTATACAAATGAAAGGCAACTGTTTATAACTGAATTGGAGGGTTTGTGTCCATCAGCCAAGAGGTACAAGATTCTGGAGTGTCTAAATAAGGATCAAAAACAAGGTTCTAATTCAGTTGTTTGGAGCTAGGAAGTGATGTTAGGGGAAAATATCAGCAGTGTCAAGAGAAAGATTGCTTTGATGAGGAAAATCAGATCTCTATAGAAGTTGAGTTTCTGGTTCGTTCTTTTGCTATTGTTTTATTAGATTTTAAGGTATGTCCAAAATCTTAATGAAAGAACCATCTTCTTAATATATTATGGTTGGTTAATTCTATCCTTTTATTTGATAGAATGTTGCTATACTTTTTGATGATAAGATTATTGCGCTATTATAAACTTTGGGGAAATTTTATGTTGATCACGTGGAAATATTTGATTGTAATGCTGCTATACTTTTTGATGTTAACTTAGATTACTTCACGGGTAAATTGCAACTTGAGAATTTAGTACACACGTGGTAAATAAAAAATAAATGTAGCACCATTGGTCCCTAACGTTAGTATATCGACACGTGGAGCCTAAAGAGATTATGTTACACCGTTGGTCCCTAACGTTAGTATATCGACACGTAGAGCCTAAAGAGTTTATGTTGCACCGTTGGTCCCTAAGGTTAGTATGGTCTGTTATCCTTTTCCGCCTTCCACATGTCTTCCAAAGGAAGATGGTTTTAAGGGACTATGCGTGTAATGACAGTGCTAATTAATGAAAGTTACATAGAGCCTAGTGGATGTCAGCCACCGAGCCATCGTATCTTTGATATCCAATGATTAGATTCTTTGTTTTACCACTAATTTAAGTTAGTTTTTTCTATTTAAGTCTTCTTACCCAACTTTATACTCAAACAAAAAATTTAAACCAAACACTCCACGGTCAACAACAATAAAAAACAATGGCCAACTTCCCACATCTACAGGAACTTGCAGCTGCGGTAAACTCAAACAACTTGAATGACGCAATGTCAGTCTATATTCAAAGGGGGATCAACGCAGATCTCTAATTTGTAGTTGGATTAAGCCACCTGTGGGATGTGTTGTACAACCGGGTTAAAGAAATGAGAATGTTGTTAGCCGAGCTGAATCTGTTTGGAGGTCCATTAGCAGTCCAATATGCCGAGTATCTCAAGCATTTGTCCAAAACAGAAGTGCTTAGGATGTTGGAGTTAAGGAAGACGATAGCGGAAGTGCACATAGAAATGCATAAAAAGATAGATTTCCTTTCAGTTCTTATGTTCTCTTGATCATATTATGGTTATTTGGGTTATCTTATTTTGTTTTGTGTTTTTTATGTCGATGGGGATGAATGGATGATGATTAGGTTGGGCAACTGTCTTTTAGGTAAATGGCGATGATGGTTGAGTTTGGGTCATGCCCTAAATTCTATTTTGGTATTGTACAATCACTATTTATAGTTTATTCCGTTAGTAAATATATGTTAGCGTTTATGTATCTTGTTTGTATTTTGATTTCACAATGTTGCTGACACTTATTTGGGTGTCTAGTCGATTCATCCCCACAAGTACATATAATACCCTGTTTGACCATTCAAAGTCAAATTATTTGAATATTCGTTATCAAAATGCATAAGATTGTCAAAATTCGCCTAACTTGTAGGCTTTTCATAACCATCCGAAAGTTACAACACTAACTATTACATCATAAAACTTAGAAAAATATCAACTGCCAAATAACTATAACACCAAAGGGTCTTTATCAGTCTTTATTTGGCTTTTCATGCTTGACCATCTCTTCTTGGGTAACTTTAATCCTCTTACTTGGTCTTGTTTCTATAACTTCTTTATCATCCAAACATTCATCAGTCACTTATTGATCAGATGGGAGTGCTTTAGCTTGATCATTAGCAATTTTAATGACCTCTTAAACAACCTCTTCATGAACATTGTTTTGAGCAACCATAACCTGAATTGGTTGGTCTAACCCAACAAAGAAGTCTTTAGTTTCAAGTAAAGGATCATCTTGCCAATCAACTTCAGTACCTGCTGAATCATTCTCAGGCCAAACCCAACCAAAATGCTTACATGACTTTCCACTTATACTAGCATCATCATCCGTGTCATACATTAAACCATAAAATTCATCTGGACTATCATTTTCCTGGCTTAGCTTCACAAAGACGGTATCCAGTGACTAATTAAACTCTTTAAAAGCCTCTTCTTCAGTATCTTCTTCCTGGCTAAGCTTCTCTCTAAGTTTCTTTGTGGTAGACTCTAACTCCACGTTAACTTCTCCCAATACCTTGATTTCATGATCACGAGCAACCTTCCAATTAAACTTTCCAAAAGACTACTTGACTAACTTTTTCCTGGCTTGGCTTCTATATTACTTTGTCAGTGCAAGACTATAAATCAAGGTTAATTTCCCCCAACACCTTGATTTCGTCATCACGTTTAACCATTTAAAAGATTTATTGATGATAGTGAATTGTACCCTTTGATATGTAATGAAATGTATGGGATGATTTGTTTTGGTGATACGTGCAAAGTATACTTATAGAGGCGGAATATTACCCGGAAAACTAAAAGAGACACTTTAGAGATCAGGGACCAAACTTATAGTTAAGATTATCCCTACTTTCTATCTGTTGAGGTGCCAACCATGAAATTGATTGTTGTATGTATGTGAGGTTAAGGACTTTATGTTATCATAAACCAGACACCCCCATGAAAGGGTGTTTATAAGGGACTAATGGTGCAAATAAACAAACAGAAAAAAGGCGGGATATTACATGTGTGAACAAGCAGTTCAGGGACCAAACGGTGCAAATTAACAAATGGAAAAAAAGGCGGGATATTACATGTGTGAACAAGCAGTTCAAGGACCAAACATTGAAAATAAATGTATAAGTTCAGGGACTGCTAATGCAATAAATAATACTCACCTATTGAGGGGTATAACCTTCATTTAGGCGTGATTGATATATAATTTTTTAACATAATCAATGACACACAAAAACTGAACATAAACCAATGCTTGTTCTTGTAACAAACACATAAACAAAAACCTTAATTCGAAACAAAATACTAGAATCTAATTGCTTGATTATACCCAATAAACTTAAATCTTTCTAAATGGATGCAAGTGGTGATAGTAGAAGCAACTCTCCTGGCTGGCCGATTGTTGGTATACCAATGTTTAATTGCCTTTTTTATGCATTGTTCTTTTGAGAGGGTCTATTATTGATTTCAGTTTTATTAATCTTTATAGATGACAACGGCGTCGTGGATATAAACGAAATGATGGATAACCTAGAAGAGAGGATAGCGAATCTAGAAATGGTGTTTGCTTACCTTAAAAATAAGCAAATGCTTGAAAGACAGGAAACCAAACTAAACAAAGGTAACACTTAATCTTATGTAGCTTATGGAATTAATAGTTTGATTTATCGATAAAGTTTGTAGTAAATGTTGCGTTATCGCCCCTAAAATTGGACCTTTAGTTAACGCGTCTCCAGTAACTCTAGTTACAAATAGTTTGCTAATTAGACATTTTTGATTTCAGAAACACCTTTGTATGATGATACAACCGATGAGGAAGGTTCAAACAAATGCATTTCCTGCTAAAAGCCATGTTCCAATAAGGAATTGCATACTAGGCCTTGCAGCACCTCCTACATGGGCTTCTATTGGTAACAAAATCTTTGGAACAAGAAAACCAAAAGATGCAATAGTTTCAGGTCAAGACAGAAATGAAAGGGGAAAAAGAAGGTTTGAACAAGAGGGATTGTTGTTTCAAGTTAACAATAGACACTTTAAAAGTGGACATTTTAGTTTGTGTTTAGTAATTTACCCAATTTGTTACCTTTAATGTTTGTTTGTTCATACATTGGATGGTTGTTGATCAAATAGTTATGTTTAATCATCTAATATTTTGCTTATGCATCTTTTGTCCCTTTAAATAATGTAGCTTGTGGCTTATTTACCTTGTGGATGATTCAGATATAATCCACTTATGGCTTATGTATTGAGAGCATGTTATGATGTTTTTTGAGATCATTCAATGAATGGCCTTATACTTGTAGCCTATTATGTCTCTTCTTCCTGGCTAAGCTTCTCTCTCAGTTTCTTACTGCCAGACTCTAACTCCACGTTAACTTCTCCCAATACCTTGATTTCATGATCACGAACAACCTTTCATTTAAACTTTTCAAAAGCCTCTTGTTGACTAACTTTTTCCTGGCTTAGCTTCTCTATCATTTTGTGAGTGCCAGACTGTAATCCAAGTTTAATTTACCACAATACCTTAATTTCATCATCACGTCCAACCATTTTAAAAACTTATAGATGATAGTGAACTGTACCCTTTGAAATGTAATGAAATGGATGGGATGATCTATTTTGGTGATACGTGCAAGGTTTACTTATAGAGGCGAGATAATTACCCGGCAACCTAAAAGGGACACTTTATGGATCAAAGACCAAACTTGTAGTTAAGATTATCGAATTTATTAAAATCTTAAAAAATATGAAACTTTCTATCTGTTGAGGTACCAACCGTGGAATTGATTATTGAATGTATGTGAGAGGATTCAAGCGCGTTATCTTATCATAAACCAAAAACCCCCCCATTTAGGGTGTTTATAAGGGACCAACGGTGTAAATTAACAAATGGAAAAAAGGCAAGAGATTTACATGGGTGAACAAGCAGTTCAAGGACCAAATATTGAAAATAAATCTATAAGTTTAGGGACTACTAATGCAATAAATAATACTCACCTATTGACGGGGTATAACTTTCATTTGGGCGCGATTGCAGGATAATACAATTGACATAAACACTAACACATAAAAATTAAACAAAAACCATCGCCAACCTTAATTCCAAACAAAATACCCAATAACCGTGAATCTTTCTAAATGCATGCAAGTGGTGGTACTAGAAGCAATTCTTTTGTCTGGCTGATAGATAACCTAGAAGAGAGGATAGCGAATCTAGAAATGATGTTTGCCTACCTTAAAAATAAGAAGATGCTTGAAAGACAAGAAAACAAACCGAAAAAAGGTAACACTTAATCTAATGTATCTTGTGGAATTAATAGCTTGATTTATTGATGATGTAGTAGTAATTGTTCCGTTATCGCCCCCAAAATTAGACCTTTAGTTAACGCGTCTTCAGTAACTCTAGTTAGAAATAGTTTGCTAACCAAACATTTTTGTTTTTAGAACACCCTTCTTTGAAGGTACAAACTCTGAGGCCATTGCAGAAATTTGAAGTTGCATTCTAAAAATCAAAAGTCCACCTCCAAAGCCAAAAAAGGTTACAAATCTCATATTGGTTGTACCCAAAAGGTTCAACAAAACATTTCCTGCTAAAAGCCCTGTTCCAATAAAGGAATTGCATACTTTAGCCTTGCAGCAGTGCATACATAGGCTTGTACTGGTAACAAAACCTTTGGAACAAGAAAACCAAAAGATGCAATAGTTGCAGCCCAAGCCAGAAAGGAGAAAAAGAAGGTTTGAACAAGAGGGACTGTTGTTTCAAGTTAACAATAGACACTTTAAATGTGGACTTGTTTGTTTGTGTTTAACAGTGGTAATTTACCCGACAATGAATTTGTTACTCTTAATGTTTGTTTGATCATACATTGGATGGTTGTTGAGAGCCTGTTCTGGTATTTTTTTTGAGATCATTCAATGAATGGCCTTGTATCTTGTAGCCTGGATTGTCTTTACATGATTTTTGTTTCAAATGACATTGGGAGGATTTGACAGTAAATATAATGAAGATTCTTTGATAAGTTTGACTTTTAAAAGGCAATTGGGGTGGTGTCTAAAATAATACCAGTTCAAGGTTTTTTAAAGATTGAGACCAACAGTGATACTTTGTTGGATATGATTTGACTTGGGTAAATGTCATTTGACTTTTAAATTTACCCTACTAAAAAATAGGATATTGCAAATTTGGTCCCTATAAGTTTGGTGTTAGATTGTCCTCTATTTAATGATGTGTCAGATTTTTCATATTTCCAAATTGATTTTCCCACCCATTTTTGTGTCTTCCCAAAGGGTAATTGCCAAAAAATACTTCTATTCTAAATTTCGTCCCTGCGTCGTATTCCCTATTTAACGAAGGACGTGTCAGACTGGTGTGATTCCAAAGTGATTTAACATAGTATTTATATTCCATTTTAATAATTCAGGCAACAACTTCAAAAATCACAACATATCGACAATGATGTCGCAAACTCGCGTCATTCGTGGTCGAGAAAACTATGCATAACCACATCTAGTCTTTACAAACGATGACATTCTCAGTGAAATATTAATCCGATTACCTATTCTCTGTATTCATTTATCTACAATCGTATCAAAACAATGACTACAAATTCTAACTTCCCCTGATTTCACTGATAGACATAAGAAAATCCCTAACCTTGATCCTCTTGCTGGTTTTTTTGCTAATCACTGTAGAACGTTATTTAAATATGAGTTTGTGTCGTTAGATTCAAGACTTAACTCAAAAAATCCACTATGGATCACACCTTTGGTTTCGTTGAAGAAGTTGATCATGTTAGGATAGTGCAGTCTTGCAATTGTTTAATTCTGTGTATTGGTTCAGCATGGCCTATTTTTTATTACGTCTATAATCCATCAACTAATTTGTTTAAAAGGCTTCCGCAACCAAATTACTTCTTGCATGATGAATCATGTTTTTACATCAGTGGTGTATTTAAATTGGCCTTTGATCCTAGAAAATCACTTAACCACAAAGTGGTGCAAGCTCAACGCCCATCTACTAAAACTCTAATTCAAATTACGGGATTGGAGCTTCTGTAGAGACCAGTTTAGCTACTTTAGTTTTGATCATTTTAAAAGTGCAAAATGACACCTTCCATTAGATAAAGGGGTTCAATAGAGAGCTTAAACATTGCAAATTAAACATTGAAGACAATGACCATCCAATAATGACAACCTTGGATATTCCTCATGGGTTGCATAAGGGAAGGAAATTCTTAGAGTCTTTTGGCGGCCATATTAATGCTTCAATGTTACTGCTCATGAAATTACCTCATATGTTGCATATTGAAGGGAAATTTTTTAAATCATGTGGGTGTTTGTTTCTTGTATGCAGAGATGATATTGGCTCTAAAGATTTAATCTACGAGATGATGAAAGGGTCTTCCATGTGGTCGGTTAGGTACGTTGTTAATATTGAGCTATTAATGCATCCACTTCCTGAAGGATGGTTGATTAGGACAAGTGTTTGGAGTATTTGTTTGGGAGAAGGGGAAGAGGATGCTTTTATGGTCATAAACATATCCGAAAAGGTTGTAAAATACCACCTAATATAAAAAACTAACACTGAGCTCTTTGATATTGGAACTAATGAAATCGATGATGATGATGATGAGTTTGAGTTCATTCCACATTTTAATCTTGATCCTAACCTTTATGAGTTCATTCCTTCTCTTGCAAGTATGTGATTATCAGTCGTTGTAACATGGTAGTCAGAATTTGATGTTAAAATTAGGCCATTTAGAATTTGATCATACCTTCAATGGCAGGCGATGTAATACTTTATGTTCAAAATTTTAAGTTTTTACGAATGTATCTTGTGTCTACTTTAATAATGTTGCTTGAAATGTTGTGCTACTATGTTTTGATAAGTTTGACTTTCAGTGGTGACTAGAATAATAACAGTTTGAATACTACAAGTCAAACTATCCAATAGTAGTTAAGGGTGTGTTTGTTTATTGCTCAAAAATAATTATTTGCATACCAAATTTCATCCCTGCGTTGTATTCCCTATTTAATGATGCATGTGTCAGACTTGTGTGTTCCCAATGTGATTTAACACACTATTTGTATTCCATTTTAATACTTCTAACAACAAGTTTAAAAATCACAAATTAATGTCGTCGCAAACTCGCTGCACTCGCAGCACACATGGTCGGGAAACCTCTATACAACCATATCTAGTCTTTACAAACGACGACCTTTTGACTAAAATATTAATCCGATTACATATTCTGTGTATTCATCTCTTTACAACCATATCAAAACAATGGCTACAAATTATAACTTCCCCTGATTTTACCGATAGACACAGGAAAATCCCTAACCTTGATCCTCCTGTTGGTATTTATGCTAATCACCTTAGATCTTTATACCACCATGATTTTGTGTCGTTAGATTCGAGATTTAACTTAAAAAAATCCACTATGTATCACTCATTTGGTTTCGGTAAAGAAGTTGATCATGTTAGAATATTGCAGTCTTGCAATGGTTTGCTTTTGTGTACTGGTTTGGAATGGCCCTGTTTTTATTACGTCTATAATCCGTCCATAAATTTGTTTAAAAGGCTTCCACAAGCAAATTATTACTTGCGTGATGATTTAGGTTTTTTCAGCTGTGGTGTATTTAGATTGGCCTTTGATCCTAGAAAATCAATTCACTACAAAGTGGTGCTAGCTGAACGCCCATCTGGTGACACGTGGATTCATATTTACCCTTCAGAGACAAGGAATTAAAGCTTCTGTAGAGACCGGTTGAGCTACTTTAGTTTTGATCATTTTGAAAGTGCAATATATTGAAATGACACCTTCCATTGGCTAGAGGGGTTGAATAGAGAGCTTAAGCATTGCAAATTAAATATTGAAGACAATGATCATCCAATTATGACAAGCTTGGATCTTCATCATGGGTTGCATAGGGGAAGGAAGTTCTTAGAGTCATTTGGCGGCCCTTGTAATGATCCAATTTTACTGCTCATGGAAATACCTCATATGTTGCATCTTGAAGGGATAGTTTTTAAATCATGTAGGTGTCTGCTTCTTGTATATAGAGATGATATTAGCTCTACAGATTTTACTATCAAAGAGATGATGAAAGGGTCTCTTGTGTGGTTGGTTAGGTACCTTGTTAAGATTGAGCAATTAATGCATCCACTTCCTGAAGGATGGTCGATTTGGACAAGTGTTTGAAGTATTTGTTTGGGAGAAGGGGAAGAGGATGATTTTGTGGTCATAAACATATTCGGAAAGGTTGTAAAATGCAACATAATATCAAATACTACCACTGAGATCTTTGATATTGGATCTAATCAAATGAATGATGATGATGATGATGATGATGCGGTTGAGTTCATTCCACCTTTTGAAGTTGATCCTAACCTTTATGAGTTCATTATGTCTCTTGCAAGTGTCTGATTATCAATCTTTGTAAAATGGTTGTTCGAATTTGATGTTTAAATTCGGCCATTGGGTATTTCGGGTCTGTCGAATGCCTAGTTAAAGTTTATAATCTTTTAATTGTTGCAGTAATATGTATTGTTTAGTTTTATGTTTGCATGTCAAACACTTTGTTTGGTATGGTAAATTACTTGCAACTAAATTACAGAATGGGGTTTTATCAATTTGTTTGGGTGGAAAATGGGAAAAAGGCAAAGGGGAAAAAATAGACACGAGGGACCAAACGCACGAATGCTAAAAGACAAAAAAGAAATAGTAAACGTTATTGTAGTATACTAAGGGTCAGAGACCAAACGTGCAACAAAGAATAATAGTGAAAAGACGCTTGTGCCCTTCAACAGATGGGCGACGTGGCGAGGATAACGACGGAGATAACCAGGTCGTTACCCGTAACGAGACTCCAAGGACCAAACGGGTAACTACAACGACAAAAAAGGACCATGTATGAGAGTCCCCTTAATCTGAGGACCAAACGGGTAAACGGGGTAGAATTTGGGGACCAACGGTGTAATTTACCCTACACTTAATTATTTGGTTTTCAGCTTATGTTTCATAAGCTCATTCTTTTGAAGCTTATCTTAAAATTATTCGGTTTATAAGCTTATCATGTCATAATTAACTTATATAAGCCGAAAGGTTTTAAATAAGTTAAAAAAGTGAGCTAATAAAAGTATATAAAGTGAACTTAGTTTTTATTTACTACTATCCTATAGAGCATGTCGGTACACGACAAATTTACTACTATTTCATGCTGGGCTAATTTTGGCCCTCTTTTACCCACACCTCGGCCCATTTTCTACTTTCCCTATCAATGCCAAAAGTGCTTATTTTATACTATTTCATGCTGGGCTAATTTTGGCCCTCTTTTACCCACACCTCGGCCTATTTTTGACTTTCCTTATTAATGCCAAAAGTGCTTATTATACAGTATTAGTTTTTTATATAGCAGTATGGTGAATATGATGACCATGTTAGATATAATGGAGCAATACTATATATCTAATGTGATGTTAGTTTTTAGAAAATACTAAGTGATGTTACTTCTTTTGGTTAATTCGAGCAGATAATATCCATGCATGCTATACACAAAGCATAGTCTCAACAGTTGATAGATCGAACATGGAGATCAATTATAATATGTTTACTCGCCGTCTAACAATGTTCACGTGATATAGTGATGCATAACTAAGTATGGGTTAAATATAGTGATACATAACTAAGTAATAAGTTTGAGAAAAAAAATCCAAAGCGTTTATACTTAAGTGATTCATTAAGCAAATGTTGTATGTTAGGTTTTGACAGAGCATTTGCCAGATAATAAATAGATAGCAAGTATGTAAAAGTTTTCGTTAAAAGTTTGAGTTTGAAATATATGCAAAATTTTGGTTTTCATACACTTTGATACATGTAGGATCATCATTTTTGGGTAACCAAAACTAAAAAAAAATCTAATTTACCGATACATAACAACAATAAATTAGTCCTCGCGGCAACGCGTGGGTAAAGTTCCAACTATTTTGAAAACAAAGAAAAGAAAAATCGGTTAGAAAAATAACTTCTAAATGAATTTAGAAGTAATGTGTTATTTGATATGATACGTGATTTGAACACTTTTAAAAGAGTATTCGGTTGATATTAGTTAACTAATACCGAATGGGTCTGTTGTAAGAACGTAAAACTGATACAATGATTCAATTGAACCAAAATGTGAAGTACATTTATTATGTCGTTAGTAAGGTTTGATAGTATGAGTTACTCAAAAAAGTCTTAAATAATACCACAGTGACTTAATTGGAAAAAAAACATGTACAATATTATGACTTTTGTATGTATTAAATTTTGAGGAAATGATCCTTACTGCGAATAGCAGCCAACTAGCATGCTGCAAGCCCATTTCACATGTCAGATTCAACTCCTTTTCTTTTTATGCAATCGCTTGATGCTAGCCTTCAAATCTTTCCACAATAATTCGGTTATAAATGTCTTTTGTGATGAAAAAATGTGCTAGCATTTGGTCCCTGAAGGTGAAGCTGACTTGTAAAATGGGTCATAAAGTTCTTGCATCAGGCAAGTTAGCTGCTTCCCACAGCAGTAATCATTTCCCCTTAAACTTTTTATAGAGTTTTACTAGAGTTTGGAATTCTATACAGTTAGGACCGACACACTAATTTTTAAACTAGACTTTATATCTTTACGAGGTATGCAGACCTGTGCGATGCACACGGGTTGTTTCAAGTTTTTTTTTCACATGGGTTATGTATAATGGTTTATTGCATAATGATTTTGTGAAATGTTGAATTATTAATAATTTATGTTTCATGAGGATCAATAATAGAATAAGTAAATTTATAAGCTTTAAAATTGACATTGTCTATAATACTGTATGACGATGAAGTTTCCACTACAATGCCGCCGTTGTTAACGCTTTGAAGCAATCAAGTGACATGTTTAGCTCACATATAGTCATATGAATGGGACTTTGTTGTGAGTATGATTTGGATAAGTGAATTCATATTTTTTTTATGGAGACAACATTTGTTAAGTGCTTGTATTTTGAGTTAACTTTTGGTTCAACGCCTGCACACGGATTGCATCTAATTGTTCATTGTGCACCGTCTTGTTCATATGTTCCTTACACACTACGTCAATGGACTTAGGTAACATTTTCATATTTTTTTCAGAGGTAGTATACGATAGCTCTTTGTTGCAAAGTCTTTTATGTATCTTGTTTCCTACACTAATGCACACAAATTTTATTATGTAAAGTTTCATTTCAACAACCCATGATCAGTGATCCATTTTTTAGTTTCTCTTTTCCAAGCACCAAAAACAGATGGTAAGCCTTAGCATAACTAAATATTTAATTCACACCATAAATTACAAAATGTTGATATCAATAAGTTAAGTAAGAGTATCATTCTCTTAAAAATTTACTTACATAACTTGAAAATTTGTTAAACCTTGGAGACTGTGTTTATATGTTGTTGCCTGTATAATTGTTGTTTAAGATGATGTCTTGACGAATGCAACTGGTTCATCAAATTCGTGTCTGCTACATCTTCAAATCACATGTCAGGTGCTTGTTCCTCTATTACTTTCTTGACGCTTGATAAACACAACATGAACCAACTATAATAAAAAAATCACTTTGATATAAATTGGTATTTAAGTTGGTCATTTTCTATAAGATAGTACATTAATACTGTTCAAATCAGGCTACATATCTATCCAACATAGCCAAGACAAATAGACAATGATGAAAGGTCGAAAGTTAACATGTGGTCATGTGGATATTTTTACCATAGTCATGATCAATCTATTTCACTTGAATGTTAAAATAGTCGATTCTAACATGGTTGATGTCAGCCACAAAGCTATAATAGTCAATATTAGTACATTACAGATTTACGACTGGTTGACGAATGATCACATTCAACGTAAAATTACCTGCATTGATTGGGACCGTACTCCAGCAACCATGTCACATAATCTCTTAGCTTCTGGTCCTCATTAAGAGACCATAATCCTTTCTTAGCCTTCATCTTTGGTTTTTCAATCTTGCACGAACAACTGACTCTAGATGCCATAAAATTTAAAGTGAACTCCGAGGCCATCTTTGAATTTGATGTAATTACTTACATTTCCTGCATATAATTATATAACATTTAGTCCTATAGTATTTCAAATAAGCTCATTAGCTAATTATCCAAACACCCCTCAAACACTAAGCCTATTGTGGTAGCAAGTTAAAAAAACACGGACGCGGTATTTAGTAGTCTAAAATAAACCGTGACAACCTGACTGACCCATAATTCCAAGTCACCTGTTTTGACCCCTACACATTTTGAGCCTCAACCTCTACTAACCCACTACCCAAACCACCCAGTTGTGAAATAGCATAGTAGCATGTGCCTTGTTATTACAAAAATGGCGATTTATATCAGTACCTAAAGAGGGTCGTAGGGGGTGGACTAATCGGTTTTTGCATTGCAATAACTACTAAATGTTCATCGAACTCTAAATAGCATCTGTGATCACTCCAAATTATCATGCTTCCAACATTTATTTTTCTAACATTTTGATCCAGCAAAGAGAACCAAAACTTATAATTTTCAGCCTTTGGTTGACCATTTATGCGCTGAGCGATATGTGCTACAAACAGAATTGCAGCAAAAACCCATTCTCAACCTTGGCCAGATTATTAATATATGGCTCGAAAGCGCCTGTCACATAGAAAAAACATGTTCAGAAACTAAGACAACAAAGATCTCATCTCACCTGGTCTATATAACAGGAGACCGGTAAATTGTTTTTATTTGTATATAGTTGGTAAAATGCGTGCACCTGAACAACATTTGTGATATTGAGGCCCTGAGCTTCTAGTCTTTCTTCACCCCAAAACAGTGTGCCCACAATGTTGGCAAACCTGAGCATGTTTCCCTAAATGTATATATTCTAGCGGCATCCTGCGTAGTGCCAGTATAAGTAAAAAAAATTGACGCTGTGAATTTACAGATCTTAATAGGCTGATAACAAAGAATTTACTTACTTCAGGACATTCGCTCACTTTGCCTGACGCTATCAGATAAATGATGGGTCTTTTATTCAGTGTTTCGGCGGTACCTATGAGAATTGTATTTCAAACTACAAAATTTAGATATTCTCCAAAATAACAATACTTCTTTGTTGTGCATTCTTTTCCGACACACACCTATGGCGGTGCAACTCTTGCAAGTTTAGAGGGTGTTTGGGACTGTGGGTCTGTAATGACAAATGAATTTATAATCAGTCGTCAAGGACTTGTAATGCAAAACTGTAGCATACAAATGTTCAAATTCTGGTTTGTATATTTAACTATTCAAGCAATCACACTTATGTTAGAATGCCATTATTCATGCTTCATTTTATGCCAGTGTGTTTTTCAGGCTTCATTTTCAGCACTTGTAGCTAACCTGATTTGATAGCCTATGCATGCTGGTAAACAATCCCAGTATTAGTCGCAACTGAACCATTAACTCTCAAAAAATTCAAAGTAAAAGCACACGGTCTGTTACATAAAAGAAGCTAGTTTTCATAAGCAAATGCTACAAATCCTTACCAACATTAGTATATCATCATGCATATGTTAGAAGACGAAGAAAATACAATACCTTGCGGTCGGTGCCCCTAATTTGGTAAATTGTTCCTCCATTCTTCTATTAAGCTCTTTCTGAAAAGAGGCAATGAAATCGTAAAACATCCGCTATTTTATCAGTTGGAAGTGACTGGAAATTAGTAGACATGCAAATATCAGATTTGACGGGACAAACAACATTATACCCGCCCACCCTCATCATCCTCAAACTCAGACACAACACCTGATGCTCCCAACATAGATGCAACTACATGAAATTATGTCCATCTATTTATAAGTGTTCCTGTGCTTTTGTGTCAAACACCCCATGAAAAACAAAAAAGTGATACCTTGGCTATCCTAAACTCCTTTTTCTCAGCAAGTTCTTTTATAGCCTGATGCTCCTAACATAGATGCAACTACATTGAAATTATGTCCATCTATTTAAAGGTATTCTTGTGCTTTAGTATCAAACACCAATGACCTTAGCTCTCCTAAACTCCTTTTTCTCAGCAAGCTCTTTAGCAGCATCTAAGTTTATTTCAACCTTGTTGTCCGTTGCTTTAAATGTTTCTTTCCCAAACATTCCTTTAGAGATAACGACCCGCACATTGTGTTTTTGTGTATTCATTGTTCTCATGCCCATAATGTTCTATAAGCTAAAAAGTTCTCACTCACTTTGAGTGATTAGCAATTGGCATGATCTAAGCAAGCAAGCCTATAGTGACACCGTTTGACATTTCTAAACAAATTCCGACACATGGAAATATGATTTATAGCAAAAGAAAAAACTTAAAGACCACAATTTATAGATGAGATACAAACAATCATAACTTATAGTTGAGATGGAGACCTATGCACATAAGCTTTCGGCTTTCATTCATATAACATATGGTATACATTACGTTCAATTACTACATTTCAAAATGCCTACAATAACAAAACATCATAAAAATAATCATATAAAAATGCTCAAATGAATAAAAGAAGCAATAATCAATTAATCCACCAATCAAACAAATAAATCAATTTCTTATTATAAATCACAAATTCAAAAACCTGGTTTTTAATTGATGAGTCGATCTCTGATGAATTTCTTGTTTATAGATGTGAGGAGGTAAAGGAGTGCAACCACTTCAACTTCAGCGACAATCCAAGAAACAGAGTCTGTAAAAATTAAAAAAACAAAACTAATTAATAATTTTTTTTTATAAACAATCTTTTTATAAAATAACTTGCATCTAATTGTTTCTAAAGATGATGATGATGATCTAACTGTTACAGGTTAGTTTGTTTTCTTTGAGGCTGTAGTTACAGCAGCGTTGAGTGATTGGTATTCTCGGAGGTTATTGTATAATAACTGCAGAATGAATGTGGAATAGTGCAGGATGGAGGTCGAATGTGAGTTGGGAGCATTTAAAGATACAACTCCAATAAATTTAGGGGCTGAATCCTTTAGTATTATAGATAAGTCTCTTTACTATACATAAAACATTTGAAACTTTATATTTTTAGAAGTCAAACTTGCTATTATAAATTATTTCTCAATTTAATGCAAGTAATAGTTATTCATTATAAGAGGGTGGAGTATGGTGAAAAGATATAACTCCTCACTTGAGCCTCACAGGCTGCCACATCAGCATCTCACTCTCACTCAAAAATACCCCTTCACTCATAACACACCCTTATCTCTTCATTTAGGGCCCACCACTCATCATTTTATTTTCTTTTCCATTTTTTAACACAAACATAATTCATTTCATTTAAATTAAAAATACAAACATACGAAATTTAAAATACAATACGAAATTTAAAAATACAATACGAATTTAGAATACAATATAGAAATTTGAAATACAATACGGAAACGTGTTAATCTGTTTCGTTTTCTGAATCAGATTTCACCCCACATTCCAACCTAAATAACTCATCATGAGCTTGTTTTTCCTTCATAACTTTCTCCCATTCTTTTTCAGCTTTTGCTCGTTCTTTTTCAGCCTTTGCTTCTTCTTCTAAGTATTCTCTATATGCCTCTTCATCTAGAGCTAGTTGTTGTTGCTCTTTCTCGGTGAGAAATCCTTTAGTAAGATATTCATCACATGTGTCATGTTCTTGAGCTGACTCCTCAACGGTTGGATAAGAAGAAATGGGAGGCATGAGTGGTTTCTCGGGTGTTGGGGGATTGCTTTGGTTAGTTTTATTTTCCATAGCCATCGAATACAGATTATAAGAGTTGGATTAGAAGTTGTGTGAGTAAATGAATGATGATGAAGGGTATTTATAAGGGATAAGAAGTTTCCGGGTGTACGGGTTCGTGGTGTGCGAGTGTGTGGTGTACGAGTCGGTGGTGTACGATTCGGTGTACGAGTTCGTGGTGTACGAGTCGGTGGTATACGAATCGGTGGTGTACGAGTCGGTGGTGTACAAGTCGGTGGTGTACGAGTCCGTGGTGTACGAGACGGTGGTGTACGAGTCGGTGGTGTGCGAGTCGGTGGTGTGCGAGTCGGTATTGTGCGAGTCGGTGGTGTACAAGTCGTTGGTGTACGAGTCGGTGGTGTACGATTCGGTGGTGTACGAGTCCGTGGTGTACAGTTCGTGGTGTATGAGTTGCGTCAATAAATAAAATAGATATGAAGTGTATCATAAGAAAAAATACTACCATATAATACGTCATGGTTAAATGAAAATTAAATAGATGTTTTAGAATAATAAAGTTAAAAACGTTACACAAAATGGGGCATTAATCTTGCAATTAAATTTGGGTTTATTTACTAAATTGTCCTTTGACTAGATATTTATTACACTAACAACCAAGGTTATAAATAGCGTGAAGCGTGGCGTAGCGGCATAGTCAAGCCTCAAGCTTTAGCGTGAGACGTAGCGACATGGCGTTTTTAAGGCGGCAAAAAATATTTATAGATTACATCATAGTTTAGAATAATATGAGTAGTAAATATTATTAAATTTAAGCATCAATCCAAAATATTAGTAAATCCAAAGCATAAATCTTTAATTTTAGAAAATTCCTTAAATACTTCAAAAAACTCGCCACGCTATGCGCTTTAGCGCGCTTTATATATATATATATATATATATATATATATATATATATATCATAGGTAGGGATCGTGAGAAACTTAATCTCGTGGAAGGAGGAAAAACCTAGAATAGAAGAACTAACAGATGCACTAAAAATACTAAACAGATGCTCTGAATATCTTTTATATAGCCTGAAAAAATTAAGGCATCCGTTTGGTTTTTTTCACTGCATCTGTTTAGTTTTTTAGGTTTTCTAGCAAAATATGGTTTTCTATTAGAAACACCCATCCTATATATATATATATATATATATATATATTAAATATATATATATATATATATTTATCATATTATATATATTATTACTATATAATATATTAGTTTTAATCCTCGTGCACGCACGAGGCTTGCTCATCTTTTTTTCAAGTTTTTGTTTTTATAAATTTGACACATATATTTTTATGTGTTTTTTTTCTTTATCAGATTTCTCCACCAAAATAATGTCAATTTTAGAAGTATTTAAGCTTTTTAATTAAACATATATTCAAAAATAATAAAAATTTTAAAACATCATACCTAATAAGGGAAGATTCTTTTTTTTCAAGTTTTTGTTTTTATAAATTTGACACATATATTTTTATGATTTCTCTACCAAAATAATGCCAATTTTAAAAGTATTTAAGCTTTTTAATTAAACATATATTCAAAAATAATAAAATTTTTGAAGCATCATACCTAATAAGGATAGATTCTTTTTTTTTAAATACAAAAGTCCTTACTTTTCATTTTCCTTTACTAAGTAAAAAATATATAGATTTAATTTAAAAAAGTTTGTCTTTAAACTAAAATGAGATACCGTTCAAACAAACTAAATTGAGATATTCTCGAAACAAAAGTGGCAACGAAGCCTTTGAGGGGAATACCTAAGCCACCTCACACATTGTCACTAACAACTAATGATAAGCATGATCCAACTCACAATACCATTATTCATGTTGTTGGTTAATACAGTTCTTTTTAAAATCAATTTTCATTTTCATATAAGAAAAGATTTTAGTAAACCCCATAAACCACATTATATTCTCTACCGATCAAATATTGTTTTTACCATTAAGAAAAGTTTACAATGCTCTCCTAGCTCAATTGGTTATACTTTCGAGCCTAACTCTGGTGAGCATGAAAAATATCGTCTAAATATAAATTCGAATTCTTATCAGTTGAAGACGTATAGCTTTTGAATTCGTGGCTTATGTTCCATATGATAAACTAAGGTCTATGAAACAGTTTTTTTTTAAAAGCAATAGTCACTTGATTGAAACATATAACATTGGTGCCAAAATCTCAAATCCAAGATAGGCTTTGTTTCTTTTATTATTTGTTATTTATGAATTTTTAAACAAACCATTAGGTGAAATGTAAAAACGAAAACATCACCCCTTTTGTTGTTGTGTACTGGGTGTGATGGGGGATACTTCTTTGATTTGTTTCACAGCTAAAGTTATATGCGCTTATTTTTGTACTTTCATGATTTGTTTAGTGTAGTTATTCAATAATAAATGTGATTTCGTAATTATAATCATGTATGTTTCCTATGCAGTTAAAGCAAGACCGGGCACCCACAAAAAAAACGTGAAGCGTATATATTTTTGGAAAGCGTACACATATGTTCTAATGAATTTGACGAGAAGTCGTAGCGTGCACATATGTTCTTGAAAGAGTGCACATGTTCTATATGTTTTTTAGATAGTGCACAAATGTTCTCGAAGCCGTGCATATATGTTATCGAACCCGTTGTTCTTGAAGCATGCACACATGTTTTTTAATCTCTTGCACATCCATATTTTAATTTAATTGTATTTCATTTGATATCAAAATTTGTGTATTGTATTTAGGTTTTTGCTTTGTTATAAATTTAGAGTTTACATGTATATGTTTATCTTTTTTGTTATACATTTCAAAGATTAAAAAATGTAAACCATGAACATAAGTGCAATTACCATTTTAAAAAAATATGTTTGATGTCTAAACAGTTCTACAAAAGAAACATATGTAAATTTACAATTTAAAAAAAACACATATGCACTTTAATTTCTGAAAAACATATATACTTACAAAAGTATAAATTAAAAAAAAAAAATTCCGAAAATTAAG
>BQNB010017513.1:0-57500 GCA_026074375.1 Tanacetum coccineum
TTTCATGGTGATTTGATCTCGATCAACCCTAACGTCAAAATTAGGGTTCATCAAAATCGAAGCAAGATGAAATCTTGAATTGAATGAGGCGTTTTGCTCAGATTGGAGTATAGAGTAATATATTATCATAGTTTGTCATTAGATTTAATTTCAAATGTATACTTGATTGATTTTGTGCTCAAAAAAAATTAGGGTTGTGCTATATGTTGTATGTGTGTTAGGAGTTATGTGTGGAATAGCAATAATATGTTATGTCATGTTAATCTCATCTAGTGTTAGTTCTTGTTTTTTTTTCTCGATTATCTATGTGGTAAATTGTTGCTCGTTAGATACTTTACTCAGTATTGACCGATCGAGTCAATGACGATCGAACGAGTGTTATCTAACATGGACCGAACGAGTGTCTAAACGTAAGGGCCGAACGAGTGATTTATAATACGGACCGAACGAGTGTCTAAACGTGAGGGCCGAACGAGTGATTTATAATATGGACCGAACGAGTGTCATCTAACCTGGACCGAACGAGTGACTAAAAGTGAGGACCGAACGAGTGATTTACAATATGGACCGAACGAGTGTCAGTGTAAAGGGAACCGATCGAGTGATTTGTAATACGGACCGAACGAGTGAAACTCTATTTGGACCGATCGAGTGAAATCTAGTAAGAACCGAACAAGGGGATTCAGTATGAATCGAACGAGTGAATCATCGTAAGGACCGAACGAGTGAATCCTTGTAAGGACCGAACGAAAGAAAGATAGTGAGGACCGAACGAGAGATTTACAATATGGACCGAACGAGTGACATTTAGTGGAAACCGATCAAGGTGTTTCTTTGAGGACCGAACGAGTGAAGATGTTATCAACACTTAACCAATTTTTGACATAACACACTTAAGATCAGATTTTTTCTAACTAAGATTAAATTAAACAAATCTCTTAGTTTAAAATAGACAGTAAAAGCTTGACAAAACCAAGGTTAACTACATTCAACTTAGTTGTTAGGATAGGTGCCTTTGTCTCATACGCTATTAGTCTATCTAAGTAGATTGATCTTCAAAAGTGCTAAAAGTCATAAAGGTTCTCATGAATGAATGATTGTGTCTTCTTATAAACTGCACTCACTCTTTCTTAAACAGACTCATGGAAATCTCAATAGCGGATCAGATAGCTTTGGATGATGCATTAGTTGCTCCTGCTGACCGACTTAAGATTGGTAAATGTAATCTTCGCTTAAGCTCGGATGTCACATCAAAGGAAGCAACTCTTCAAGTGGTCTACGATGTGTTAAAACTCACTCCTTTCTACAAGGCATTTCAAGTCACTGCTGATGCTCCAGAGATCTATATGCAAGAATTCTGGGCCTCTGCTTATGTTCATAACCGATCTGTCAGATTCAAAATGAATAACAAAAAGCACATTCTCGGTCTTGATCAATTCAGAGACATTCTTCAAATTTGCCCTAAAGTCGGTAATAAGAAGTTTGAAGAACCACCTCTTGAGAAGGAGATTCTCGCCTTTCTAGCTAGTCTTGGTCACTCTGGAGATATAAGGAAGATAGATCATTTGCAGCTATCATCAACAAATGTCTCAGTGGTAAACCATCCTATGACAGTCTTCGTCTTTCTCAAGCTCAATTCTTGTGGGGTATGTACAATAAGAAGAATGTTGATTATGCATATCTTCTGTGGGAGGACTTGGTTCGTGGTATAGTACACACTTATATAGCAACCCTAATACAGATCCTGACCGAATGCCCTTGACCAAGGCAAAAGGTCTTTGTCATGGATAAAGATCCTTCAATTCCTCGAAGAAACAAGGTCAATTGGCACTATGCCAGAGATGACCCAATGTTTACTACAATCAATGTCATCTCAAGGAATGAAGACACTCAGTTGTACGGGGCCATCTTGCCAGTGGCATTAACCAATGAGGACATCCGCAACTCTGAATCATACAAAGAGTATTATGCTATTGCTTCAGGAACAATTCCTCCAAAGACAAAAGGAAGCAAGAAGAAAGCTAATACAGATACAATCACTAAACAGAAGCCTCCCACTGCCCCCAAAGAAAAGAAGTCTGGAAAAGGAAAGCAGAAGATAGCCGAGTTGGAGACTAATCTCTGAGCGGATTTTGACAGAAGGCTGAGCAACTCCAAATAATCACAAAAAGAACCGTCAAGAAACTCACAGCTCTCATGCCAGTGGTTCTGGTGCAGATGAAGGAACTTGTGATACACAATGGGTTCCGATGCGCCTAATTATTCTCAGAGGATATATATCTTGGAAATCAAGTGACGATATCAAGATGATGAGCAAGACTCAAGATATGAAAGATGCAGAAAAAATGACGTTAATTGAGAATACCACAAATGATGAAGAAGAGAGAAACATGACGATGAGGATAAAGGCACAAGTGAATGATGATGAAGAACCAGACTGAATCAGAACCGAAGAGGTGGATGATTTCTCCATCCAAAGCTCACAACTTATATGATGACATAATACATGAAGAGAAACTGATGAGGAGAATTCTTTCGATCCAACAATTCACACGGATCACACCCACCAAAAGAAGTACCCGTCTCAAATATCATCAATCAGATGACGAAGATAGTGGACAATGAAGTTGTAGAACGAATGTTGAAAGTGCACAGTCATGAGATGCTACATATGAAGAGGATCAAGGAAATGAGGCAGTCGAAGATACCAATACCAATCTTGATGGAAGAGATGATGTAATGACAGATGTTATATTACCCCAGGTTCAAGCAACCCAGGAAATTAAAGACACTCATGTGACCCTAACTCCAATAATAATAAAAAATCCTGAGGTCAACAACAGAAGACTCGTCTGTATCATCACTGGCTTCGTCTCCAACATGCTGAATCCAAACCAAGATACCGGTGTTGATGATATCTTTGGACAACATACTAAAGCCACCTCTCTAATTGATACTCCTGTAAACAGCCTCATGGAGCCATTCCTTCACATGCATAAACATTCGTCCCATCAACAACCGAATCCTCTCGTCATTCAAACTTCAACACCTACCAATTCCGACACCGCTACTACTACAAGCTCCTCGCTACACAATCTTCCTAACTTTGCTTCAGATGTTTGGCTTTGATTACAGACTAAAGTGTTTTAGAAGACAACTTCTCCAGAACACAGACAAACAAATCAATATGCTGTAGCGGCTCTCTCCATTCCTGGCATCGTTGAATCAATATCTAGCAAATAAAATCGCAGGAAGCAGTACAGAATTCGAGAAGAGTATCTAATACTGGCAATCACAATTCCCTTTGATTCAAAATCGATGAAGGAATGAAGAAAATAAATCAAGGAACAAGTCAAAAAGAAGTCTCCAAAATTACTTACTCCAAAGGATCGAGAAGGTTAGTAACCGATCAACTCGAGTCTGAGGTTCTGGTGCGATCATCAAAGGAAGCCAACACGTCTCATGCTGTAGCTGCAAATCTGTCAGAACTAGAGCTGAAAAAGATCTTAATTGACAAGATGGAAGCTAAACACACTCTATCAACAGATCAGACATTCAAAGGCACTCTACAACAGGCATTATTGATGCGTATGAAGCTAACTAAATCCTTGTTAGAATACATAATGGGCGATACTGTCACAATAAAAAGACCTAGAGACGGTGCAGATAATGATCAAGAACCCTCCCTAGGAACAGACTGGGGGTCCAAAAGAAAAAGGTCAGGAAAAGAACCTGCTTCTTACCAGGCTCCAGTTGAAACGACAACCACGACAGCAGGAAAGACTACCATACAGGATCTAAGACTCATCAAGAAATCTGCCAGGACAATCTTGCTCTGTATGAGGAACATGCACTACAGATGTCTTTGAAGCACCTGCATACCAGGAGTTTGAAACAGGTGTCCAGGATGAACAAGCAGAAGAAGAGGTCAACATCTTCCTGACTGGTTTCAACAACCTACACGACTACCTTCTCCTGATCAAGCCATGCATAAGTCTGTTCTTGCCGTTCATGAATCTGTCCAACCTTGGCTAAGCAATCTGGCACAAAGACAAGACCCTCGAGAGTCATTCGATGAACTAACCGACTCTACATTTGACTTCTCCGCTTTTGTGATGAACCGGCTAAATGTTCAAACACTAACACCTGAATTGCTAGCAGGTCCAACATTTGAGCTGATGAAAGGCACATGCAAGAGTTTTGACAAACCTTGAATATTTTTGTGAAGAAGTCTACAAGCCACAACCGAAAAATTAGACTGGATCAACCCTGAAGGTCGCCAATATCCTCATGATCTGCGACAGCCACTACCGTTAGTTCCAAATTCTCAAGGTCGTCATGTTATACCGTTTCATCACTTCATCAATAACGACCTTGAGTACCTACGTGGTGGTGAGTCAAGCCGCAAGTACTCTACTTCAGTTACGAAGACTACGGCTGCAGATTACGGGCATATCAAATGGATAGAAGACTTAGTGCCCAACTCAATGTGGAGTCAAATGATTGTCAAATACGACAAATTCGCCCTCTGGGGAATCTCACATTGGGGCAAAAAGCAAAGACAGTTCTATGCATTTGCGACCACAAGGGAATCAGCTCGTGACGTCTACTCAAAAAGACGGATTATTGCAGTGTTACTATAAGGTGGAAATATTCCGAATGGCAAGACTATAAAGCAATCTTTGAACTGGATACTGTACGAAGGGATGATGACGTTCTTTACAATTTCAAAAGAAGGGCGACTTCCCCCACAGACTAAGGATCCAAGACATGAAGATATGCTGCTCTTCTCGTGCCCCAAAGGAAAAGTGACCATAATCTCAACGTTTGAAGACGTATTGCATTTAATGTCCTCCTTATGAATGTTCACTAAGAATGCGTTGTCATCAGAGGCGTGTGGAAGATCTTCAATTGGTGTTTGAAAGCTATCAGTAATGAAACTCAACCTCACAAAGCCTGACAACGTATGCAAGATCCAATCTGAGAAGACAAGACGCTATACACCATACCCGATCCAAGAGGATCATCTACGAGAACAAAGACAAAAGAACAATTGATGCGCATTGACAAACTACACAAGTTCCAGCGATGGTAATCTAGATGATGTTCGGGACTGCTCCTAAAGATCGCCTCAAGGGAATTAGAATAGATTACTGCCACTGACATTTTTGGAGCCAACGTGACAAAGCAAATGCAAGAGCTATGATCCAAGCGATTGACAAAAGGCTAAAGACAAGGAGGATAATGAGGAGTTTGGAGAGATTTGTCGGTGGAAGACCATACGGGGGTGACTTAACGCAACTAAAAGGACCATATGGAGTTATCATATGTTATCTCATCTTAAAAGGTCTAACTCTCATAAATACATTTTCTGTGAATATGTTCATTATTAGTGTAGACTTTTTGGTGAAAAATAAGATGTGCTCGAGTACAAATTTTTTCAAGAATTTCTTAGTAAATTCAAAATTTTTCAAATAATTGTACTCGGCATCATCTTATAATCCCTCAAAATTTGAGGGGGAGCAATAACATGTTCCAACCTGCTGGCATATCTCATTTTGTCCCCGAATGGTTAATCAACTGATATCCAAAATATCAAGGGATCAACATTTTGGATAAGGGGAGAAAATGTGATTACCTGGACTTAATATATATTGGAACAGACAACAGTGATCAAATAAAATGGAACTTCAATGCACTCCATACCTACATGTACTACGATTACGAATGCAGCATGTTAAGGGGGAGCTTTTAGTGATAATGAAAAACTCTCAAGTGTAAATCTTTTGAATTTATATCAAACATTTTGATTGAAGTTTACATGTTTTTGAAGGATCATGATGAAATAGCCCAAAAGACCGACCATGTACTTAAAATTAATGAAGTTAAAAGGCGGTTAGGCAAGCTTATACAGATCCCCATGACCCTGTCCAGAACCAGGAGGGATCTACCCGGATATCCACTAGTTAGTGTAGAAGTCCTTTAGGTATGATTAAAAAGGAGAAAAAAGTGAGAATAAGGAATAATGCCGACTGAGATGGAGCTATCACTGGAACAAAACCCCACAAGGTGTCATAGTCATGAAGTCAAGTAAGCATTGAAGGGGTTGAAGAATAAAAAAGAAAGGTAAGGATAAAAAGGGTGAAAATAAAGAAGCCCTCCATACACTTAGGCAGAAACCGGGTCAATACATATGCTGTCAGAAACACTCAGGTGTTGTCTGACATTGAAGACAGTCATGGACCCAGTGACGCTATGCACAAACCCCTCCCAGCTACTCAAAGTCAGAAAGACTTTGTTTCAAAACTCACGGAGATACACTCATTTCTATTGACTCTCTCACCCGAGTTAGTTGATATTGAAAAGGTGGCACTCAGCGCGTGTCCTGCCTCCGATCACTAAAATCAAAGTGCACTATTGATTCTAAGAGCCAAAAGAATCATCCATAAAATCTCATTAGGAACACATTTCAAATTCTACTTGCTAGTCAACACAATGTGAATTACAAGATACATTTAGAGTCCTTCACATTATCCTTGTGATTTAGCCAGAACATCAGAGTGAATTTCATTCACAAGAAGATGGAAATTCTGCTTGGTCAACATCAAACAAGCTCATAGTAGGTAACTATGTCGATTCATTAATGAATCAAACTTGTGACAACCTGGAATGAAACGATGGTGCGATTCTATAAAGAATAAAAACTTGTTCCAGAAATAGAGTCACGGTTTTTTATGAATTTTTGAAATGAAAAACTCTCTCAGTGTGTCCACAAAAACAATTTTTGTTAAGTGATACACCGATTGATTTTTCAAATCAATTTCTATATCAATCGGTGAATAGTAACTCACTGGTTCACATCTATCGTGCTGTATCTTGCTTTGAGACGTTCAATAATGAGAACATCTGAGTACGATGAATCTAATACTTTATGGTGTAGAAAGATACAATACTCCAGCCGGAAATCCTGTCAAGAAGATTCATCAATAAATAGAATCTATCTTATCACAGGTTCGAAATCCTCACGATCCAAAGGTTTCTCCTCCAACCAAACTGGGGGCGAATGATAAAGCCACTAATTCGTCCCCCTGCTTTATCTGCTAAACTGTTTTAATGCAGGCTATTTAGAAAATGGTGGTAGAGGTCCCTGATTCAGCTGGCTCACAAAGATCCATAGCCACATGCTCATAACCCGACCGACAGCATAAAGACATCATGAAAGCTCAATACATGTTTCCAAGACTTCCGCTACTCGATACCACACATGCTTTATTCTAAAGTGTCGAAGATGTTAAAAGGTTAAAAGAATTTCAAGAAAGATGCAACATTAAAGCTTTTCAAGAATGGTATGAGCATGTCGGTCTAGAAGTTGCAAGTTCACAAGATGGCAAAGTTCAGAATGGCGTTGAGATTGTGGCGTAGTTGATGGATCTCAAGATGCTCAAAGATCACAATGTCAAATACAAATTCAAGGAACAAGCTCAATCAAGAAGTCAATGATCACCTACAACATATTCACAATAGAAGACAAAAAGTGCAAGCTAAAGACTAAAGATAAAGCATAGGTATGCTAGTTTATAGTTTTTAAATTGGAGTGACCTCCCTTAGGAGGAGATTGTTGGAAACACGAAAAATGTCGATCACTTCCAAGTTGTAACAGGTCTTGAGCACGTAGTTAGTATAATGATTATATTAGTAATCTAGTCCGGCCCAAGGCCTATGGGAGGCCCAACTTAGCCCATGGACCGCCAATGTTAGGGTATATATAGGCCCTCTCCTAGTCTTGGAGAGGGTTGGTTGTTCCATTTTTCCATTATCTCATTTATACAATTCATCCATTTTCCATCCAATCTCTCTCTAACATCACAACCCACATCTCACTCTTGTTCTTGGTTTGATCTTAAGATTACTAGTATTCTACAGAGAGGCAGGGATGAAGATATTCCCAAGACTGCTTTCAAAACAAGATACGGACACTATGAATTTCAAGTGTGATGCATTGGTTTAACTAACAGCCTGTTGTAATTCAGGATCTCACTCATGAACCGTGTGTGTAAACCATACTTGGATAAATTTGTGATAGTGTTCATCGATGATATTCTCATCTACTCTCGTAACAAAGAAGAGCACGCAAATCATCTGAGAATAATCCTAGAATTACTCAAGAAAGAGAAGTTGTATGCCAAGTTCTCCAAGTGTTGATTTTGTATTCGTATCATGCAATTTCTTGGACACTTAATCGATAGTCGAAGACTTCATGTTGACCCCGCCAAGATTGAAGCAGTTAAGAATTAGACATCTCCTACTACAGCCTACAGAAATACGTCCAATATCTTAGGACATACAAAAGAAAGTAGAGGCGTAGAATAGCCCCGTTATTAATCAAATATTTATCAAAGATTTCTCGAAGATTGCAAAGTCTTTGACTGAATTAACCCAGAAAAACAAGAAGTATATCTGGGGCGAAGACCAAGAGACAACTTTTCAACTACTTAAACAGAAGCTATGTGAAGCTCCAATCTTAGCATTACCAGAAGGAAATGACGATTTTGTTGTTTACTGTGATGCATCCCATCAAGGTCTGGGAGCGGTGTTAATGCAAAGAGAGAAGGTTATTGCATATGCATCCCGACAACTTAAGCCTAATGAAGAAAACTATACCACTCATGATCTCAAATTAGGAGCAGTAGTGTTCGCTCTTAAAATTTGGAGACACTATCTGTATGGCACCAAATGTACTGTGTCACCTAATCATAAAAGTCTTCAGTAAATATAAAAACATATCCTTGATCAGAAAGAGTTGAACATGAGACAACGCCGTTGGCTAGAATTGCTTGCAGATTACGATTGTGAAATTCGCTACCATCCTGGAAAGGAAAATGTCATAGCAGATGCCTTGAAAACCTAAGACGAATCAAGACTTCCGAGTAGATCATTAGTTAATGACCAAATCATCCAAAATTAACCCTCATAAATTCTAAAGCTCAAACAGAAGGCACTTAAAGAAGAAAACCATCAGCTGAAAAACTTACGAAGAATGGAACAAATCATTTGAATAGTCCTATGGAACCTGATGTATCAATGAATCAAAGTTGGATTTTACCACTGCTTTGGTAATCTAAGAGACATGAGCATGCCATGAGTCCCCATAAAATCGAAGTATTCAATCACTTTAGGATTTGTACAAGAGTATCAGGATCTAAGAAACTCATTGTGGCCTAACATGAATGCAATCATCGCTGAATATGTTGGTAAATGTTTGACATGTTCTAGAGTTAAAGCAGAATGTCAAAAGCCATCCAGCTTACTGGTATAACCAAAGATTCCTATGTGGAAGTGGGAGAGAATAGAAATGGATTTCATCACAAAACTACCCAAAACCTCAAACATACATGACACAATCTGGGTCATTGTCGATCGCCTCACCAAATCCGCACATTTCATCCCTACCTAAGAAACCGATAGTATGGAAACCCTTACAAGGTTATACATAAAAGAAATAGTCTCCCGGCATGGAGTGCCATTATCTATCATCTCGGATCGTGATAGTCATTTCACGTCCAGATTCTAGAAATCATTACAAAGTGCTTTGGGTACTCAATTAGACATGAGTACGACATATCATCCTGAAACTGATGGCAAAGTGAAAGGACCATCAAAACACTTGAAGACATGCTTCGAGCCTGTGTTATAGATTTTGGAAAAGGATGGGAAAAACACTTACCATAAATAGAATTTTCTTACAATAACAGTTACCATGCCAGTATTAATGGTAGCACCATATGAGCACTTATATGGTATCGAAAAATGGAGATCACCTGTTTGCTAGGCTGAAGTTGGAGATGTTCAACTTACGGGACCAGAAATAATCCATGAAACCACTGAAAAGATAAACGCTTGCATGCTGCAAGAGACCGGCAGAGAAGTTATGCCAATATAAGACGAAAACCTTTAGAATTTCAAGTTGGAGATCGTGTTATGTTAAAAGTGTCACCTCATAAAGTTGTCATCCGATTCGGAAAACGAGGAAATCTTAACCCTCGATACATTAGACCTTTCAAAATCCTTGAACAGATTAGCCCAGTGGCATATAAACTTGAGCTTCCTGAAGAACTCACTAATATCCACAGTACTTTCCACTTTTCTAATCTAAAGAAATGCTTATCTGACGAATCCCTTGTCATTCCAATGAAAGAGCTTCGACTCGATGACAAACTAAACTTTGTGGAAGAACCAGTGGAGATTATGGATCGAGAAGTCAAGCAACTGAAACAAAGTCGTATTCCTATAGTCAAAGTAAGATCAAACTCTAAAAGAGGACCAGAATTTACATGGGAATGCGAAGTTCAAATTCGTGCCAAGTATCCACATCTGTTTTCAAACATCACTCCGGCATCAAACTAAATCTCGGGACGAGATTTCTTTTAAGGGAGGGAGACTATAACAACCCATAATTTTCATCAATGTAATTATCCATCTAATAAATTTAGATGCACTGTACTATTTCCATCTATTATAATATAGTAACTAACTTCTTACAAGGAAAATTTTTTGCATTTATCTCATTATGCAATGTAACTTGCATCTCTAAAGTCAACGAGCTCACGCAACCTCTACCAATGTCATCTATATCTATGTTTATATCATGTAAACATCCTAATATGTCAAGTTGATATCTTAATATAATTTTACCAAGTACATTATCCATTTAACGTACTTTTCAAAACGTTATTTCAAAACAAGCATTAAACGTTAACGTTTATATCAAAACCCTAATTATATTGCAGGTGTATACATATAAAAAGAATGTGCAACCCTAAAAAAGCATGTTAACAAGTATCAATACATAACATTTGAATATCTTTTCCCTCCTAAACTAAGTTACAACTTTCTAAAGCACAATGTATAAGCTAATCATGCCTAAAAACCTAATTAGGTCATTTAAATTCCTAAACCATGTTTAAACTTTACCACCACTTTCTGCTTTTAGACTATTCTTGCTATATATTTGATATTTCATTATATTATATATATTTTAAGGTGTAGTCAGAGCGGATCAGAGTTTTTCATTATCACGAAAAGCTCCCCCTTAACATGTGCATCGTAATCGTAGTACATGCTAGGTGTGGAATGCATTGAGTCCATTTTATTTGATCACTTCTGTCAATATACATTAAGTCCAGGTTAATCACATTTTCTCCCCTTATCCAAAATGTTAATCCCTTGATATTTTGGATATCAATTGATTAACCGTTCAGGGACAAAATGATGTATTCTAGCAGATTGGAACATATTATTGCTCCCCCTCAACTTTTGAGGGATTATAAGATGGTGCCGAGTACAATTATTTGAAAGATTTTGAATTTACTAAGAAATTCTTGAAATTTTTTTACTCGAGCACATCTTATTTTTCCCCAAAAAATCTACACTAGTTATTAACATATTCACAAGATAAAATTATTTACGAGGATTGACCTTATAAGATGAGAACAACATATGATAAATCATATGGTCCTTTAAAGTAGCCGTAAGTCACCCCCGTATGGTCTTCCACCAACAAATCTCTCCAAACTCCGCATTATCCTCCTTGTCTTTAGTCTTTTGTCAATTGCCTGAATCATAGCTCTTGCATTTACTTTGTCACGTTGGCTCCAAAAAGTCTGAGGCAGATACTCCATTCTGATTCCCTTGAGGCGATCATTCAGAGCAGTCCGAACATCATCGAGAGTACCATCGCTGAACTTGTGTAGTTCGTCAATGCGCATCAATCTGTTCTTCTTGTCTTTGTTCTCATAGATGAATCCTCTGGGATCGGAGTATGGTGTGTAAGCGTCTCTTCTTCTCAAATTGGATCTGTACGTGTCAGGCTTTGTGAGGTTGAGTTTCTTTTGATAGCTTTCAACACCCAATTGAAGGTCTTCCACACGCCTTTGGATGACAACACTTCTTGTGAACATTCTTAAGGAGACATTAAACTATTTCTACCTTTGTGACAGCAATAATTCTTCTTTTTGAGTAGACATCACGAGCTGATTCCCTTGTGGTCGCAAATGCATAGAACTGTCAGTCGCCTTCTTTGAAACTTGTTAAAGAATGTCGTCCTCCCTACCCGTAACAGTAATCCAGTCAAGGATGCTTGTTGTTTTTGCCATATCGACTATTTCCACCTTCGTGACAGCGACAATTATTCTCTTGTGAGTAGAGTCGAACGAGATGATTCCCTTGTGATTGCAAATGCATGAATTGTCTTCGCTTTTTGCCCCAATGTGAAACTCCCAGAAGTGCGATTTTGTCATAGTGAAACTATCACTTGACTCTTACATGAGTTTGCGGCACTTAGTCTTCTTTCTATTTATTATGGCCCGTATTCTGCAGCCTTGGTATTCGTAAATGAAGTGGAATACCTTCCGGTCTTTGACTCACCAACCAACGTAGGTACTCTAAGGTTGTTTTGATAAAGTGATGATAAACGGTATGAAATGGGACGTCCTTGAGAATTTGCGAAACAAAACGGTAGTGGCTTGTCGCAGATCATGAGGATATTGGCGGCATTCAGTGGTTGATCCAGTTAACTTTTTCGCGTTGTGGCTTTGTTAGACTTCTTCTCAAATGTATTCAAGTTTAGTCAACTTTTGCATGGTTCCTTTCATCAGCTCAAATGTTGGACCTTGCTAACAATTAAGGTTGTTAGTGTTTTTTTTTAACATTTAGCCGGTTCAATCACAAAAGCATGAGAATAGAGTAGTCAATGTAAGTGTCTGTTGTTTCACTCAGAAAATAACTCTCGTCAGGGTTTGTCTTCGTGCAGATTGCTTTGCCAAGGTTGGACTGATTCATGAACGGCAGAAGGAATAGGTAAAACAGACTTATTCCATGCATGATCAGGAGAAGGTAGTCGTGTAGGTTGTTGAAACCAGTCATGAAGATGTTGGACCTCTTCTTCTGCTTGTTCATCATGGACACCTATTTCAAACTCCTGGTGTACAGGTGCTTCAAAGACATTTATAGTTTGCATAGTTTCCTCTACCTGATCAGATTGGATAGCAGATTGCGATTGTGAGTCTTAGAACCTTGTAGTTGTAGTATTTTCCTGCTGGCGTGGTTTGTCGTTTCTTTGGAGCACTGGTAGGAACAGGCTCTTTTCCTGACCTTCTTCTTTTGGACCCCCGGTCTATTCCAGCGGAGGGTTCTTGATCATCATCTGCTCCGTCTCGAGGTCTTTTTATTGTGACCATATCGCCATATGTATCTAACAGAATTTTGTCGGCTTCATACACATCAACTAATGCCTTGTAAGAGCTGCCTTTGAACTCTCTGAACTGTGGATAGATGTTGTTAGCTTCCATCTTGTCAAGTATTAAGATCTTTTTCAGCTCTAGTTCTGAAAAGATGAGCAGCTACTAGCATGAGCTTGTTGGCTTCACCTTTGGATGATCATAACCAGAACCTCAGACTCCGACAGTTGATCGATTACTAACTTCTCATTTTTTGGAGTATTTTGGAGACTTCCTTTTAGACTTGTTCCTGATTACTTTCTTCATCTCCTTCATCGATTGAATCAAGGAAATTGTTGATTTTCAGTATTAGACTCTTCTCGATTCTGTCATAATTCAATGGACTGAAACCTCCAATGTTCCTGCATTTTATTTGCTTTGATATTGATCACTGATGACCAGGAATGAGGAGAGTGCTTCAGCCTTATTGATTTAGTTTGTTGAGTTCAAATGAAGTTGTCTTCTATAACACTTTTCGTCTGTAATCAAAGCCAAACAACGAAGCAAGCTTAGGAAGGTTTTTGTAGCGAGGAGCTTGTGTAGTAGCGGTATTCGGTGTCAGAATTGTGGTTGATGTAATTTGAATGGACGACGTGATTCGGTGTTGTGAGAGCTGATTGGTGGTTGTAGTGAAGGATGGCTCCACAATGGCAGTTACAGGAGTATCAGTTAGAGAGGTGGCTTCAGCATGTTGTTCAAAAATATCATCAACACCGGTATCTTGATTTGGATTCAGTATGTTGGAGACGAAGCCAGATGATACAGACGAGCTCTGTTGTTGACCATCAAGATTTACCGGAGTTAGGGTCACATGAGTGTCTTCAATTTCCTGGGTTGCTTGAACCTGGGGCAATATAGCATCTGTCATTACATCATCTCTTCCACTTCAAAGATTAGGATGTTGGTATCTTCGACGCCTCATTTCCTTGTTTCCTCTACATTTGTAGCATCTTCATCCGATAATTTTGCTCATTCAACATCCCATACCTTCAACTTTATTGTCATCTGGTCTTCGTCATCTGATGATGATAATCCTGAGAGTGGTGTGGTGAACTATCTAGGATGAAAGTATAATCGCTTCATCCAGTTTTCCTTTCATGTTTTATTTCATCATCATGGGAGTTATGAGCTTTGGGAGGTATAAATTCATCACCATCATCTTCTGATTAGTCTGTTCTTCATCATCATCTTCTAGAGGTCTTATCATCGTCATATTTACATCATCAATATTCATCATCTGTTTTGTCTCTTTAACGTCATTTTTTCTCTTCAATTTTCATCATATTGAGCTGTTCTTCATCTTGATCATTCGTCATTTTAATGTTCCCAGGAGATATCATCCTCTGAGTCATAATCAGGTGCATCGGGAACCTTGGTGTAACACCAGTTCCTTAATCTGCACCTGAACCACTGGTTAAGAGCTGTGAGGTTTCTTTACGGATCTTTTTGTGATTATCTTGAGTTGCTCAGCCTCTGTCAAAACCGCCTCAGAGATATTCTCCAACTCTGTAGTCTTCTGCTTTCCTTTTCCAGACTTCTTTTCTTTCTTTTCTTTGGGGGGATGTTGGAGGCTTACTGTTTTAATGGTTGTATCTGTATCAGTTTTCTTTCTTACTTCCTTTTTGTCTTTGAAGGAATCTTGTTTCCTGCAGCAATAGCATCATTCTCTTGTATGATTCTAAGTTGCGGTTGTCCTCGTTGGTTAATGCTTCAACAAAAAATTGCTCAAGATAGTCCCGTTACAATGAGTGTCTTCATTCCTTGAGATGGACATTGAATGTTGTGAAAATTGGGGTCTCTCTGGCTTAATGCCCTATTTACCTTGTTTCTTCGAGGAATTTAAAGGGTCTTTATCCTTGACAAAGTTGATGACTAAACTTGGTGAAACCGAGGATAAGGATAGTACATCGATTGCCCTTCTTAGTATTTTTGTTCTTTATCTGGTAAATGAAGTCCTCTCCACAGGAAGATATGCAAATTAAACATTCTTCCTTATTGCTACAATACCCACACAAGATTTGAGCTGAGGTAGATGAAAGACGAAGACTGTCATACCCCCCCTTCTAGTTTCCACAATTGGTATCAGAAGCCAAGGTCACTCAAGATTTTTAAAATATATTATATTTTAAAGCTTGGATCGATCTATGGATTTCGACAAATATCTAGATGGGCAATCCATGCAAAGACCACCACTTTTGAAAGTGATAGTTTTATTTACTGGAAAAATAGATTCGAGACATATGTTAAATCAAAAGATCTTGATCTTTGGCATGTTATTACTAACGGTGATTTTCAACTTATTCAATAAAATTTGGAAACCAAATTAGATGAGGTTATCCCTTTTGAAAAACAAAGTGATGATCTTAAAAAGAAGCCTGCGAAAAAGAACGAAGCTAAAATGGTTATTTACAATGCTTTGCCAAGAAAAGAATATGAAAGAATTTTTATGTGTAATACAACAAAAGAAATTTGGAAAACTTTGTTAATCACCCATCAAGGTAATAACCAAGTCAAAGATAACAAGATCGACCTTTTGGTACAACAATATGAACAATCCGTCATTTCTGAAGACGAATCTATAGACAGTGCTTTTGCTAGATTTAATACTATCATTACTAGTCTAAAAGCTCTTGATGAAGGTTATTCTAGCAAGAACTATGTTAGGAAGTTTCTTAGGGCTTTATATCCTAAATGGATAATAAAGGTCACGGCGATTGAAGAGTCAAAAGACTTAACATCACTGTCACTTGATGAACTCATCGGGAATCTTAAAGTTTACGAGATGATCATCAAGGAAGATTATGAAATAGTTAAAGCTAAGGGAGAAAGAAAATCTCTTGCTTTAAAGGCTAATAAAGAATCTAGTGATGAGGAGTGTTCTAATTCTGGAAGTGAAGACGAAGAATACGCTATGGCGGTTAGAGACTTCAAAAAGTTCTTCAAAAGAAGAGGTAGATTCGCGAGACAACCTCGAAATGAAAAAAAGACTTTCCCAAGAAGACGAGATGACAAGAACGGCAAAAGTGATAGAAAATATTTTAGATGCGGTGATCCAAATCATCTTATTGGAGAATGTCCAGAACCACCGAAAGACAAAAACCAAAGAGCATTCGTCAGAGGTTCTTGGATTGATTGCGGTGAAGAAGATGATGAGAAGGCCAAAGATGAGAAATGTCTTGTAGCTCAAGCATCAAATGAGGTATGGTTCTATTCCTCATACATTAGTGATGAAAACTCATCAATAGATGATTTAGCTCTAGATAATGAATATGACAAACTATGCAAAATGAGTCTAAAAATAATCACAAAGAACAAAAGATTAAAAGCGGTATAAATAGCTTAGGAAATGGCTTAGTAAAACTAAAAGAAAAATTGTCCACATTCGAGAAAAACAAGGGATTTGATCTCGAATGTACAAAATGTCAATTGCTTAGAATTGAAAATAAAAAACTTAAAGAGGAAGCTATTAAACTAACAAAATTTGAAAAGAGTACACATTGCTTAAATGAAATGTTAAGTAATCAAAAACCCTCCGGAGATAAATTAGGTTTGGGATTCAATTCACTTGAAGCATAAACTAGTGGAACTAAGGAAATAAAATTGGTGAAATCTCAAAAAGAAACGTTCTCTAGTGTAGGTCCCTTAAATAATGGCGTCTTTTCCCCCAATAACATATATTCTTCCCCCCCATCAAACACTTTTCCCTCCCCCCCCCCCCCCCCCCCCCCCCCCCCCCCCCCCCCCCCCCCCCCCCCCCCCCCCCCCCCCCCCCCCCCCCCCCCCCCCCCCCCCCCACCCCCCTTCCCCACCCCACCCCCTAACCCCATACCCCCCCCCCCCCCCCCCCTCTCCCAACACCCCTCCACCTCTGACTCCCCCAACCCCCCCCACCCCCCCCCCCCCCGATAACCAAACCTAAACCACCCTCCACCCACCTACCCCCCCCCACCCCCCCCCCCCCACCCCCCCCCCTCCCCCCCCCCCCCACCCCCCCTTCAACCCCCCCCCCCCCCCCCACCCCCCCCCCCCCCCCCCCCCCCCCCCCCCATCCCCCCCATCCCCCTCCCCCCCCCCCCCCCCCCCACCCACCACCCCCCACCCCCCCCCCCCCCCCCCCCCCCCCCCCCCCCCCCCCCCAGAAGTTGTCCCACCCCCCCCCCCCCCCCCCCCCCCCCCCCCAATTCTCTCCCCCCTCCCAAACTAAACTTCCCTTCGCACTCCCAAAACCCCCACACCCTCCCCCCCCCCCTTACCCCCACTCCACCCCCCCCCCCACCCCCCCCCCTCCCCCACCCCCCACCGCCCCCCCCCCCCCCCCGGCCCCCCCCCCCCCCTAAAATTTTTTACCCATTATACCATACACCTATCAATAATAATCTAATCACCCACACACCCAATCCACCCCCCCCCCCCCCCCCCACCACCAACCGTCCCCCCCCCCCCAAACCCCAACACCGCAAACCATATAAGACCGTTGGTAGACATAAAGCAGCCTAATGGTTTTCCTATTAACTTCTAGAATCAATTTACCAAAGTCAAAGTTACGTGCCATGGGAAAAATGTGTATTCAATTTCCAAATCCTAACTAATTGCAATCAAATACATAGGGATGTTTAGATCTATTCACTTTGGGACCCATGAGTTATTGGGGACCTAATGTTGTGTTATTGATTATAGTATTATAGTTATGCCTTGGAGTCGACTTGGAACCCGATGAGTGGATAAAGAATAGCGGATGCTCTAAACACATGACGGTAACCTAAAGCTCTTCTCAAGCTACAAGGCATACAACGGAGGTAATGTTATTTTTGGTAGCAATCTTCGTAGTAACATCATTGGCAAAGGTATGATTTTGAATGACTCTCTCAAAATAGATAATGTAAAGCATGTAAATAACTTAATATTTAACTTGCTAAGTGTAGGACAAATATATGATAATAAGTGTAGAGTAACTTTTTCTGAACATGATAGTGAAATCACTAAGGATGGTAAGGTTATAGGTAGAGGTATTAGAAAGAAAGACTTATATGTGATGAAATTAGGAAATAAGCCAGAAGACAAAAAATTTCTTACAACGATTGATGAAAACTCCAAGTTGTGGCATAGGAGATTAGGTCATGCTAATTTGCGTCTCATTCAATCGTTATAATATAAGGAGTTAGTTAGAAACTTACCAAAGCTTAAGTTTGATCAACACTTCTGTGATGCTTGCAAAATTGGAAAACAAGCTCACGCTAGTCACAAAGCTAAGAATATAGTCTCAATGACTAGATGCTTAGAACTCCTTCATATGGATCTCTTCGGTCCATCCGCCATACGGAGTTACGGAGGAAACGGCTACACCTTAGTCATAGTAGATGACCACTCTAGGTATACTAGGACTAGATTCCTTAAAGATAAAACTCATTATTGCGATCTCGAATAGATATACCAAGCCAAGTTCTAAAGTCTACAACATCACCGACACACTCATATTTTGTGAGATTTGGGTAAACATTTAGAAATTGATAAGGTTAAATCCTTACAATATCTAACAAGGGTTATTGTGTGCGGGTTATGTATCAAGTAATTTCACAAAAGCATGCTTGATTTTTATAAATTTGAGCATAATTTAAGCATTTTAGAGTGAAAAATAGGACAAGTAAACATTCTAATTCCATCTCCCCACTTGAATTATACAACGTCCTCGTTGTATAGATAAAACATTAAATACGGGAATTAAAAAGAATTAGAATTAGAAACTCCCCTGATATTTGCTCGGTAGATTCTCCATGTTGAGTTTATTAGCAAGATTGTGTTGAACAACCGCATTGAAGTTTCAAGACTCCAACATTTCAAGATCTCCAGATTTGTAAATTCTCCACCAATATTCATTGATATTTTTTGCTTCCAAGGTTCAGTATAAAAAATAGGAAAAACGTGTGCATTCCTATCTTGGTACCTACGATTAATTTAAACTAAACTAAACAAACTGTACAGGAGATCGATACGCCGTATCCATAAACTGGAATACGCCTGATGTGTTTCAAAAGCTTTAAATTTATAATGACTAAAAATACCAATTTTATTATAGGGAAACACACGGGTAAAAGTATAACCCACGTATGTAGTATAATCTTTTTTTTGGTAAGACCAAGTCGTCCACAGGGATTTGAGTAGTATTCAAATAATCAGAAAAATAGACTTTAACAATTTTGTAAATAACCTTTTACCAGTAATAATAAAGATGACTACTCGGATAGTTAAGAGTAATTCCTAAGTGTTGAAAATGATTAAGACCTCGAAGATGAAACCTTAACTTATAAAAAGGATTTCTCGTCAGAAAACGTTTTCAAAAATTAACTTGATTAACTCAAGACTTATATTTAGTAGACTAGACCAAATGTGTCACTCAAATAGTTTAGGTACTAAATAGCTTCAAGCTTCTCTATTTTACATATTCTCTTGTTAGGTTGCTCATCAATAGATTAGGATGTATTGCTATATTTGCGCTTCGTCTAACTTTGTTTATCTTCCTTTTTGGTTGTAGCTTCTTTCATGTGTGATAAAATAAGTTTGAAGATAATCGTCAAACAGTAGTATTGTTACTACTCAAGATGCTATCATCCATTCGTCTCTTATTCCAACTCCCATTCATCCAAGCATGGAACAATACCTTTTTAGTTCTTCCATCAATTTTCATATGTTTATCAAGTGACGAATTTACTCGCGATATGAATTCAAGCGGATCAATTCCCCAATTGTCTCCTTCGTCCAACATTTCTTCTTCTCCATCGTATGAATCGGGATAAAAATTCAGGAAAAAATCTCAACAGTTCTTCCAAACGCAATATTCCTTCCCCTCGTTTATCCCACCAACGATGTGGTATCAGCCAACGTTGAGAGAAGATCTTCATTCGTAGTTGATGGGAATCCACACAGGAATGTAGATCGAATCAATCATTTTAAGTACCTGCATGTGGGTCCATCACTGTTCTTCATCAATCCATTGTTCGTATGCATTCTTATGTAAATTCAACAAAAATTCTTGCCTGAGTTCAATGTCTTATTCGTTACTGGGATTAGAAATACTGAATTGTTTTGAGCATTTTCACTATGTATTCCACTGAATTATTGTCTGTCACTGCTTCGTATGGTATCTTCTTCAGTCTACTAGCTTTGATAAGTACTTCCTGTAACAAGAGTAAAAATATCAGCAGGATTTGCTCTGAAGAAAGATAGAAAAATTTTTAGCATGGAAATCAATTAAGAAAACTAAGGATTCTGTTTCTGTTACAAATAATCATTACGCCATATCCAATGGAAGTGGATACGCCGTATTAATCTGTTGAATGAATACGCTGTATTGGATAGAAAATTAGATACGTCGTATCCAATGAAAGTGGATACGTCATATCGAGTTATCCACCAGAACAGTGTATTACGAAAACAATTAAATTAAACCCACAAATATACAAACAAACAATTAAACTAACAAATATAAAAAAATATACAGAA
Source organism: Tanacetum coccineum (assembly GCA_026074375.1). NCBI lineage: Eukaryota > Viridiplantae > Streptophyta > Magnoliopsida > Asterales > Asteraceae > Tanacetum > Tanacetum coccineum. The sequence continues at coordinate 20,772 of BQNB010017513.1, forward strand.
TATACAAGAATATACACTAATCTAATTAATATACACTAATCTAATTTACACTGCTCCTAAGGGTTAGATATAATCTAATGTTAAAAACCAAAATATAAAATAAAAATCAAGATTAATTTTCACTCCCCGGCAGTGGCGCGAAAAACTTGATGTGTCGTTGTATGGTATTTGTTTATGATAGTTCATGTTTTAAATTTATATTTTACCGACTTAACCAAAAACAACACTTTAACGGGCAGTGTACCCGGTCGGTGGTAGATTCGTGGTAAGTAGGGTGTCGAACACTTGAAGCGAGGTTAAATCTCTCAATTTATTTATATTTTGGTTCTCTAATCTGTGTTAATTCTAATCTAAGTCAAACTTATGCTAATCCTATGTTAGTTCTAATCCTAAATCTAACAGGTAAAAGGGGGGTTTCAGCCTGAGAGACTGGCACGGGTTTGGTTGGTGACTACAATCAATTCAAGACACTTTAACCCACACAAGCAAATTAACAGAAGATAAAAGAGCGGTCGAGCCTTATGATAAAAAACTGTATTAGCCATCATTAATCCAATTAGAAGGTTGGTTTCTTTATTTAGTGTAATGATTACTTATCTCGAAGAGGCATATCATTCTTAGACTTAGGCGGGACTTCATCCTAAGACCTAGACACATTAATTCTGTCACAATTAAAGCATCCGCATAAAGCATCCTTATTTACTGATTATAATTCATCTTAGGGATTAAAGCAATGGTGATATTGTTAAACCCTAGCTCATAGAGACTTTACCTACTTACTGCTTAATGGCAATTTATACTCTAGTAGTCCACTTGTCCAACTATCTAATGGAATCAGAACATTATTTGTTGAATTATCTAGATTCACCTACTAGTCAACATGTTCAATAAACCAAAGGTAGTTTCCGTTAACTAGTTAAGCCAGAAGCGTATCCTTAGCACGATTTTAGAAGGACAATATTTGTGATCCTATGATTCTAGATGTATAAATTACTATATGGAGAGCTATCCCAACATCTAGATTACTTGGTCCGTATCACTAGATCCAGTTGAATGATAGGTCGCATACAAAAGCACATAAACAAGTATGAATTGATAAACATAAACAAGCATACAATGATAAATTAAGCAATCGAGATATAAACAAAACCAAACATTCAGATCTTCATAATAATGGCTAATACCCGAAGGTATTAGCCTTCAAACATTATAATTAATACAAGAGTAATTGTTTTAGCCAAGGTAAACTAACCAAGTTAACGAATGATACCAAAAACTGAACGATTACAAAAGTATAAGAAATTACACGTTGTCTTCTATGGATTGGAATGCGTTGCAAGACCTCTTCTGCTCTTTTTTCTCCTCTGAAAATCAAATTTTATGGTATAGGTATCGAGAATATGATTTAGCACACTTAAAAATTGTTTTTGAGTTTTCTATTTATACTGTCTGGAAGTCGGTTCGATACGGCGTATCCAAGGGATTGGATACGGCGTATTGGAGTTTCTTGGAGTAGGGACCACGTTTGATATCTTCCAAAATCTTCACATACTATATCTTCAATACGACGTATTGGTCTTCTATGGATACGGCATATTGAGCTTGTTTCCTTTGTGGTCTTTTGGTGAGTGCAGGCACGGATACGCCGTATCTTCCTTGATGGATACGGCGTATTGGTTGTCAGAATCATTAATCTTCAAAATATCTTTGTTTAAGCTCCAGAATGCGCGCCTTTTGCTAATATTCACCAAGTACTCCGTAAATTACTGCATTCTTCAAATTTAAACGATTATGTATACAATTCTTTGAAATATTATACGAAGGGGTTAATTACATGGGGTTAAATGATGCTATAAAAATAGACATTATTTTATTGGTCATTAAGAAGTCATTATCCTATCCAAAAGAACTGTTTTATTCAAATAAATATTTTGAATTCAAATTTTCTACCCAAAAACGGCTAGAAATGTTCCTGAAAATACCTCCCCTAGAAAAGACAAAAAATGGAGCGTCTGGGCTGGGTGGCTGATGAGGTGTCATTTTATATACTTTTTCGGGGTCATTTAACCCCCTAAATCGTGCATTTATGCCCAAACTAGGTACTTAATCGTTCCTTTTAGGTATTTCGCATTTGGAAGACATTTGGAAGAATTACACGTGACTTGGGCTCATTTGGAGAAGAAACGGATAAGACTACGGACCTACACCAACATCACTCAAGATAATGTTCTTAGCAGCTGGAGACGGCGTCACCAATACAACGTGACGCCGTCACAACGAAGACCAAGACGGCGTCACTGGATCTCACGACGGCATCAGAGTACACGACCCAGCCCATTATCTAGAATATTCTCTCTCATGATGGCGTCACGACTAAAACACGACGCCGTCACAACGATTTTCCTATATATACAAACCCGAATTTAGGGTTTGGAGTGTGTAACTTTAGAATAAAAAGAGGGTACAAACCCTAGTTCATTTAGCAGCTATTAGGGACGATTTTAGGGCCTAAAAACCCTATTGTACTTCCTCTAATTCATGTTTTAATCAAGTAAGGTTTACTTAATCATTCAATATGTCTTGTTGTGTGATTATTTATTGTTCTTTCTTTATCTTTAACATGCTTGGCTAAACCTCCTATTGTGTTTATTTATGATTGTATAAAACCTAGAATGTAGATCGTATTGGTCTTGCTTCTTCTGATGGATATGCATGTTAGGTCTTAGAAAACCAGCTTTTGTCTGTATCGCTATTGATATGTCTAGGAAAACATGATTGTGTAGAAAGGATACCATCGGGTAACAGTCTTCATACTACCTTGCCCCCTAATATGGTTGATCCACTCTTAATATATTTCACATGCATTTAATATACCCTTAGGGGCCTTGTAATAGTCTTCATACTACCTTACTTGTGCGTTGCTCTAATGGAATATTAAATAGACGGCGGGTTCGTGTAATTCGTTCATGACTTAGGAAATAATTACATAGATCATCACAAGGGTGACAAAGCAACAACACTAGGAGAAGCAATCTAGGGAGTAATACATGATTAAATAAACACAGTCTTTTATCTTATTGTTATCACCATTAGCGTAGTCGTCATTTAGTTTAAATAGCTAAAACCAAACCCCCTCTCAAATATATGATTTACTTGCTTTCCATAAAACATAAAAATACAAAAAGAATCTTCTCTCAACCATTAGATTTTTGTTAGACCATGATCAAGCCTTCCCAACCTATTCCCTGAGTGAATGATAACAACCCCCCGAGTCTTGCCTATACTACTACTACAACGATTAGGTGCTCTGCCTAAAACTTCGTGTAAAAGTCCTACGACGACCGCATCAAGTTTTTGGCGCCATTGCCAGGGAATAGTTAGGTTTTGATCATAGTTTAGCTTAGTTCTACTCGCTTGAATCCTTTCAAGTGAGACTTTAATTCCGCACATTAGCTTTCTTGTAGTCTATGTCTTCTTTGTGTGTTTGTTCGTAATTCCCATTGACTATTCCATTCTTCATCATGGAGAACGTGAATCCACCACCTACTCGTCCTGTCCTACCAGTTGCGCTACGCGTACGATTTAACCAAGAGCTCTAAGAGCTACAAAAATTTTTGGCCTTTGTTTACTCTCGCCTAGAAAGTATTGAGCGATTCCTCAATTGCTTCGCCGACCAACCTAATGAGACCAGTATAAATGTCCCTGAGTCCAATGATGGATCGGTAGATACACCTCTCGTCTCTCCCTTTCCTCACTCCGATAATGACTCGGATGATGAAGAAGTTCTTAATGAGTTAAGTGAATATGAAAACACAGGAACACTACGCCGAGAAAGAATAATCAATAGTTTTGACGGGGATGACCTTGCATTTGAATGTATGATAGGCTTTATGAAGTTCACTGCCTATCTCGACCCTCTTCTACCAATGAATATTATCTCGCGTAAAGCCTATAATACAATAATGGTAGATAGACTAGAGGGGACGAGAAAGAACCTAGTTGCCATTGTTAGGGATGTCTACGTGTTTGTCGAAAGTTTTACCTATATCACAAATTTTGTTGTGTTAGAAGGCATATGCGAATTCATTATGAGTGACATGGCTGAAGTCTTGATGGGCAGACCCTTTAGAAAAACCACTAAGCTCAAATATGACATCGGTAAGGGATTGATCTCATTCACTAAGATCTTCAACACATACACATATAAGATGCCACGTACAATACCTAGGCTCAAGAACTTCAATTAGAATAAAGTTCCACCATTGTTAGAACTTAGCCAAAACGATTTGATGAATGGACTTAGGCACCCTTATGAAAAGAATAAGTTCATGTATAAAAACTGCTTAAACCTAGGTCCAGAATACCAAGTGAATAAAAGTATGAAGGAATGGCTTATTTGTGGGCATGTAAGCGTTCACGAAATAACGTAAGGACGTGTGACTTTGATTCTAGCTACAAGACTCGTTAATAAAGAAAAGCGCTTTTTGGGAGGCAACCCAATATACTTTTCTCGCAAATTAGGAGTGTCATGTATGTTTTGATTCTTTAAAGTTTGTTTTATTATGTTTGAACTATCTTGTAATCATGCTTTGTTTGTCTTTAACCTCGTCTTAATTTCAATCAAAGGTATTTTGCAAATAATAAGTGTAGGAGAATTTATCCAGCTTTTGAGCCAAGTTCAAGCATGTTAAATAAATTGTTTAGATTAATTCGCGTCAGTTTCGAGTCATATGATTGAATTGTTAAATCTCAGGTTTTATGCAGCTATTTGTACAGAAATTAACTTATGGAATCAAGTGCAGGAAATTTTTCATCAAAAACAAAAATTTCATTTTCACAGAGCGTGGAGACGGCGTCATGATTTACACGTGACGCCATCACCACGACACATGTGACGGGGTCACAACAACCCTGACGGCGTCATACGCCCAGGTCCAGAAAACTCAAAGTTTTTAATTATTTTTGAAAATAAAACTTGCGCCATAATTAAAATATGTATTCTTCTGTTATAAAACCGCAAAAACCTAATGAGTTTAACAATTCTCTCATCCTATCTATCGAGTCGAACCCTAAATTCACATTGTATATTTGTCTATCGCATATTTTATGCTTGGTGTAGTTGTCTTTGTCTTTGATTATAGGTTATATTTGATGAGAAGAAGCTTGGAAGGTCTTAGGATGCTTTCATAGGATGATTCTTGGAGGACGATTTGACCAGTTATCACATGTTTCTTCTTTATTATTAAGCAACCAGGGGAGTACTAGTTTCTTTTCCTTATTTTCTTTTTTCCTTTATTCGTTCTTGCGGGTACTTCTAGAGAACATTGGGGACAATGTTCAACTTAAGTGTAGGGAGGGAAAATAAGCCTTAGAAACTATTCTTTCATTTGTCATTTGCTTTGTCCTTAAAATGATGGGTAATATATCAAAACATAGCATAAGAGGTAAATTTGTTTCGATCAACGTGGTGTATTCACACTTAACCGACGATAACCGTACCGCTCCACGAGATTAAAAACGAAACATGTTATCATTTTTGCTAAATTTAAATGAAGAAGACGATGTCACGTGCATGAGTTTCATTTTTTAATATTCTTTAAAATTTTAATTTTTCACTTTTAACCTTTGTTTTCTAAAAGGTTTCATTATTGCCCCTTGTTAAAAGTGAGAATTACGACTCGTCCGTTATTTTAGAACATTGTTTAAGTTTAACCTTTCAACTTTCCATCATCCTTATTATTATCCTTATTTTGAAACTTTTTACAGGTTAACCTTATTTTCCAAATATTTCATTTTTAGTTGTTTTATTTACATTTTTCAAATTGTAATTTATTTAACATATATTCTTTTATAAGAACCTTTTTACTCTTTAGTCCTTCGTAACAAAAGTGTGGTAACCGATTACGATCCGTTAGCTCAACAAGATATCGGATTACCAAAAGATTACTAATCTTTACTACAACAACGCAATTTCAACAAAAAACACCACATATCAAATCATTTGTTTCAAATTCATCAACCCACACAACCACCCGGTTTCATTCTCTTGACTTTTGTAAAAATCCCGCGAACATTCAATTCTTTCATCGGTTTAAATCTAAACTTGTAAAATCCCCAGAAACGTTAATTGAATTCAATCCAACAACAAAAATCACTTCACTAACAGACTTAACGATCACTGCTATTTCATTTCCCATCGACAATATTTGACAATGTCGACTCAACAAGACATCAATGAGCTATTAGAGCTACACCGACCTGCAAAACACCCACCATGATCCTTTGCAGTAATGCAAACACTCCCAGACACCGTTTCACCCATGATCACACATCATCACATATTACCTACATACCACATTCCACATCCCCCACACACACTTGGTCCAACAACCTTCAGTTCAACACAAACAACATGCCAAACACCAATGCAGAACTCGAAGACAAGTTCAGAACCCACAACTGCAATGAATGAGCACTTGCTTAAAATGCTAACAAAGCAGTCAAACTCATCACCATTCAACAAACAACACTACCAAAGAAGTTCATTAATCCCCACACAATAATCTCAAATTGCACAACCAAAATATGAACACGAGCCACAGACATCCATATCAATACAAATGGTTGAACATGAGACAAGTTTGGCGAAATCAGGGAGACAAAAGCTATGACATAGAATGATGGAATGAGGTTAGGCAAAATGCATTCAGAATTCGGGTATTCAAAAGAGTTGAAAATAAGACAATGCTTAGGGTTGTTTTGGAAATTGCCAAATCAGCATGAGAATGAAATTCTGCTTACAAAAACATCGCGTTAAGGTAATGGTATGGTATCTAATGGTAATCCATAAGGTGTTCCAACCTATCGAGAAGAGTCAGTATGCCAGCAACTACACTGTAAAGCCAAGGAAATAGGATCTATGATTTTCAGCAACAGGTGCCAGATTGAGCCAAAGGAAGAAGCAAGATCAAAGCACGGCAGAGGAATGTAAGTTCATGGCTCTGCAGATGCTTATGAAGAACCTGAGAGAGTAAAAGTGAACTGCATTCAGAGGATACTTTTTGTAGCAAGCATCCCTCACATCAGGAAACTCAGTCTATACAATCGCGCTCCTGTCTATGACTCAGATGATCAACTGAGGTAACCAAAGATGAAAATTGTTACGATCATGATATGTTCAATATCGCTTAACTCATGAAGTGACAGTAAGACAAATCTCCAAACTGAGCTTGATCGTACGAAAGAAAAACTTGAAAATTGCATTATTAAAAAGGAAATAGAATACGCTGTTCTTTGAATAATTGGTACAGCAAAATGTAAGAATGCAAATATGACAAGATTTTCATATATAAAGCTTTATAAGTGACATGCAACAAAAGATCGAAAACGTTGCCACGCTTAATTGGGAGATCTCCAAGTAAAGATTGATACTCAAATGTCATCAAATACCCTTAGATCCGTGTCTCATAAACTTAACAGATGAAACGCGCCACTAAGAAATTCAGGTTTCGAACGTTATGCAAAAGAAAATGAACATCTTAAGACAACATACAAGAACCTGTTTGATTCTATTCAATGTGACCACGATGCTCAGACCCAAATCATAATTGACATCTTTGCAAAAACAATTGTTATGACACACATCTATGAAAATGCCTAACTCAGACCAGTTATTTGATAAGGTTTGTCAAACCAAAAGGCACCATAAAAGGTATGAAATGATACTAATGTTTTACAAAGCAATCAATCTTGGGGAAACCACCTTCTTCTTCTTCTGGATCAAAACTCTATTCTGTCACTCCCTTTCCAAAATCCTCGGTTCTCCCCAAAGTTGATAAATAAACAATGCTTTGACCTAAACACCGTCACTCAAACTTGCACCTCTACACAGAATTGAAAGTTGTGACAAAACTGTTAATGCGATTTACCCCTAGAATCTTTTAGGCCTAATCCTTCTAAGACCTCTAGGGTAGATAATGTTGTTCCCTAACAAATCCCCTTAAAAAAAGCGTTAGGATAAAACCAATCACTGTTTCATTCACACCTAATGTTATGCCCTAAGCAACAAGCTAATTCTCGACTCAAAACGGTTTTTCTTCCTACCAGAGTAAACAACACTGCTAAGACTAGAAGACCACATCCTAGGAGCAATTCTAATACTGATAGGGTTCCATCTAAGTCTAAGAGTAGTTGCCTCTCGAATAACAAGTTGAAGTAGAAGAACACCCTAGGAATTTACTGCTTTCTAAGAATAAGAAACATATGTCATCTAAATGTAATCACGTTAAGCTTGCCATTCGAAACGCTAAATCCGAAATTGTTTGTGTTATGTGTAAGCAATGTTTAGTTACTGCCAATCATGATGTATGTGTGCTTAATTATGTGAATAACATGAATTCTCGTGCTGATAACCAAAGTGCCAATGTCTCAATACGTAAAAATCAAAAGAAACATAAGGCAAATGCCAAGAAATCAAAGGAGTTAGGGTCTAAAGGAAGTCTTGCTTCATCTAGGCCTAGCAAACCTAGAACTTGTCTTAGGTGGATTCCAACTGGAAGAATTTTTGCCATGTGTGGAAAATTAACTGCATCCAGTAACACCAAGAATAAGTTTGAAAAATCTGTGTGTAACAATGCAAGTACTTCAAATCCCTCGGAACCTTCAAGCAAAGGGTTTCCGATTTCCACTTCTCTTCTTGGCAGGTTATCAAGACTAAGGAAACGGCATACTTCTATCTATCTGATTGTTGTTCTCTAATCTCCAGGTCAATGGTTTGCTATTAAATGACAGATAACAAACCGATCTTCAAATAAAAGGAAAATGTATGTGTCAGTGCGTTTATCCTTAACAACGAAAAGAGAAATCTTTTCGGTCTTGAGCTAGTATCAAAACATTTTTCAATGTTTTTTAGCTTATTGTCAAATGGCTTAAATGTACACTTCATGCATAACCCGAGCTTAAGATAAAAGGGGAGTGTTCGCTTCAAGTGGCGCTTTACCTTAAAGAGAAAATTCTACTTGTTTTCACTAAGTAGATATGATAGTCATGATGTCCAATGGATGAGTTGGAAAGTCTATTCGGTCATATGTTCGACGAATAATTCAAATGGAGAAAATCAAGTTGTTTTAAAGTCTTCCGTTTTTACTACTACTGATGCATCTGATAAACGTCAATAACAACAAGATTCAACTCCATATACTTTAACTCTAGCAACAACTATCACTACTCTCTCTTCTCCAACGCTGATGGAAACTCGAACTTGTAAAATAACTTTTTATCTTTAATCTTTTATTTTATTTTATAAATATTTTGAAAAACAAAATATAAAAATATAAAACCTATAAAAAACCCCCCAAAAAAAATACAAAATCAAAAAATTTTTCAAAAATACCCGAAAAATAATCTTCTCTGACATGTCTCTCGACAATCGATAACATTTGCGCACCTAGAAAGTTGAGTAAATTAACACGGGTGAAATAAATAAGTTCGGTGAGAGTTTTAAAAATGCGTTCAAAACATGTCCTTTCCTCTTTTCCCTACACTTCTAAGTAAAATGTCCAGCTTAGGACTACGTCTCCAAAAAAGGAAAATGTTATTTAAGGTGTACATTTAACCTAAACAAAACAACGAAAAGTTCATCTCTTCTTCTGGTCTTGACAAAGTCATATAAACATTCAAAGTGTTGAATGCTCAATAGAAGGACTAAGGAAAAGGATGGCTAAACTAAGATATATTCTCTCATATTTTCCTGTCGATGCATCAAACTTTCCAGATACTTCACCAAAAGAAAATTCCCAAACTTCTTTAAAAATTGTTGCTCAACAAACTCCCACTCCAAGTTTCACTCTATATCATAATTCAAGGGGAGTATTAATAATATGATTCACTCTGCATGCACTCCAGTCTTTCCTAACACTTAGTTAGGCGCCATGTAATTCCATACATTTACTTGTTTTTAATTCACTAAATTTTCCAAATATGTAAACACATATGCAAGTTTTTGAGGGGGAAATAGGGATTAAAATGTGAGTCAATACCGATTTAATACTTATACGATCTTCATCTATAATGCCGTTCACCGCAACCTCGAGCAAAGGGCAAAACTCTTTCATAATATGGTGCATATGTGGACAGCGCGGAGAGCTTTTTGCGGTAACCTGGAAATACTCCAATGTGTCGTAAATATTTTCTTAGACACGTTGATTGATTTTTTATCAAATGGTTTAATGGATCTTCACATGAACTACCCCCAAAGACCAACTATCGATTTTTCTCAAAAGGAGCTTATACCAAGAGCGATTTCTAACAGTTCAGGTAATATTCGTTCCAATATCCCAGCCAAACCACGAAACAGACATCTACCCAAGGAAACACTCCAGTAAAGATAGAGAATCCTAGGTAGATTTGAAACAAACAGGAGTAAAGTAGACCATATAAGCTGCAAACATCTCCTCACGAGCCAAGATAATTCCTCGCCGTGAGCACTAAACACCCCTGCGTTGTCGACTGCGACAAGTGCTCGAACAAACCCACACAAGGTACTAGCGATCACTCGAAGTCCTCGCGTCACAGCACTGCACGGGCGCGTTGAAGAATGCATAAAGATTTACAAAAGGATAAAGGTGAAAAAGGAAAGAAGAACACCTCCGATACAACCCCTATTAAAAACCGGTCAATACATAAATCTAGTCGTACACACAAAGATGCTCTGCTATTGAAGACTCTTCGACAATCCAATGGAACCCCAGTGATGCAATGCACAACCCTCCCTACCACTCAGAAGCTCACAAAAAATTTCTAGTTCATTTCTCACGAGATCAACCTGCCGTTCTTCTATCTCGGCTTTCTCATTCCAAGATCATTGCGATATTGAAAAGGTGGCTGTCACCATCTAGCCATCCGATCATACCACACTAACATAACCAATGTGGCCACTTATAGGCAGAGTCTAAGCCAACGAGATCCATCAAAAATCTCACCAGGACACAATTTCTAATATAATAAATGTCATACCTCATAACTACTCTATAACAACCATTCTGCGTTTTCCTGGTTGAAAACAAGTTCCTAACGTATTATCCTTGTGATAGTTGCCAAGAACATCATAGTGATTACTCCTTAGTATTCACCAATTTACAAAACGGAAATCCTTTTTAGAGCACAATATCTAATAAGGCTCTATGTAGCGTGCGACTTGCGAGACTTCTAAATGCGCGAATCACAGCTTAGGTCACAAAGCGGATATCTCAAGTTTTGAGTTCTAGTATATGCATTAAACGACTGCTATGACACGTAAAGACTTAGTTAACACATCCATGATTCACATCTTACCGTGCTCTCTACTTTGAGACATTCTGGTAGTCTGAGACCAAGCAAGTACGGTACAAATCCAAGCAATCGTCTTAGACGATCTAATACTTTTGAACTGACAACCCTGTCAAAGGTAGGTTCTTCTAAATTGAACCTAACTGACTACATCAGCGTACAAAATATTTTATAACTATTAAATGGTCCTCAAAAACCGGATAGTAATGTAACCGACTACAAGAACGAAGGAACAAGCCATATTCCCGACTACTATTTGTTGTTTATCACTAACAGAAACTCAACTTTTTCAGGTTATAAGTGAACGGTGCGTTAACCAACCTCTTCCAGTCGGAGTCAAAGATTCAAGACCTCATCTAATCAACAAAGATATATACATGATGAACGCTCAAATTTCTATCAAAGTCTTCCGCAATCTCGATTACAAGCACTTCCTCATAAAGAAATTTTGGACCAGAAAGATTGCCAGACCAATAACCAAAGAATATATCTTACAAGTGATCAAGTAAACACTCTTAGCATGCGACATGTGTACAATAATCATGTAAAGGAAATGTTAAGAGGATGATTGTTACAACGCTTTCAAGACCTTCGAGCAAGGATGGATGAGAGACACAGATGCACCGGCGCATAAAGAGTCAAGGATAAAGATTCAAGCAGCATCTCACGTAGTCAAGATAAATCAAGGCTAACTGACCACGATATAAGTAGTTTTGGAGCGATCAAAAGATACTCACGTTTAGAACGATCAAGATCATATGATCATAAGATGAGAAGGAATCATTAATAAGAATTCCCAAAAACACAAGTCTCCCAAGAATCCAAGACTCACAAGAAGGATCTACAATTACAATTACCACCCCCTTAGGGAGATTGTTAGCGTGTCTTTTAGTAAAGTTGGTAGTTCGTTAGCAATCTACCCAAGCATTGCAGTATAAAACACAGCAGACAAACCTTAATCGTTTACGGAATCACTTGAAGCTGATTTGCGAGCCCAGGTGCTTCGCTAAAAGCCTAGTTGTATTATGTTCAGAACCCAAACAAACACTAGGTTTTATTCTCTTGTAAGATAAACACCCTCTACTTAACAGTGTAGAAGGAGGGTGTTCGCTCCTCTCTCTCATTTCTGATCTTGAACAAGTACCATTTTTTTCTCTATTTCGGTATCTCTCTCAGTTAAGTTATAAATCCTTTCTCTCTCTCTAAACATCTCTATCTACATTTTATCTCATTCACCATCCCCCACACATACAAATAAGTCCATTTCAAGAATGATAAATGTCTCTATAGAAAGAGTACAGCAACTAACGACATAACACGAACCTAAAATACAAGAGACGAAATAGAAAAAAATAGCGGTCTACTTGTTCAGAAAAGAAAATGCAAAGCCACACACCCTTCTCCACACTTGGAGTAGGCTTTATAGAGTTACAAGAAGATAAAACCCTAGTTGGTTTTTGTTTGTTTTTTTTGTTTCTGGGCTTATGTTGGCCATGCCCGAACATAATACAAATAGCTTTAAGCCAACACCGACCTAATAGCTTAAAAGTGAATCATCGTAAACTACATTTTCTTGATACCAAGAGACTCATGCATTGTAATGAGCACTCCCACTTTTAAAATAACCAAACTACATCGACTAACACACATGCGATCGCAGGACATTAAGACACCTAGTTACCAGTATTCTAGAGACGGGAGATCTCAAACGGTCTACATGCGTTTGGATGTACTACATGTATGTCGAAGTTTTGATTACTCTATCTTCATTTAGATGGACTTTGCTGTTTAGAAAGGACATAGGAAAATTCATTATGAGCGACACTGAGCTGAATCTTGATGGGCAGATCCTTATAGAAAAACTACTAAGCTACAAATATGAATGTCGCAAGGATTGTCTCATTTTCACTAAGCTTCATCATCGACACACTACACATATAGATGCCACCTACCATACCTAGGCCTCAAGAACTTAATTAGGGTCGACAACCAAGTTCACCATTTTTGAACCTAGCCAAAAAGATTTGATGAACAACTTAGCACCTTTCAAAAAATACATAAGTTCATGTATAAAAAAACCAGCTTAACATTGGGCCAAAATACTAAGTGAATGAAATATGCAGGAAGGTGCGTTATTCCTGGCACGTAAGCCGGTCAATGAAACAACGACGGACGGTGTGACTTCGAGTCTAGCTACCAACTCCGTAATTAAGAATAGCGCTTCTATGGGAGGCACCCAATTTACTTTTGCCTGCAAATGTAGGAGTGGTCATGTGTGTTTAAATTCTTTATATTTGTTTTTATATGTTTGAACTATCTTGTATTCATGCTTTGTTTGTACCTTTAACCTCGTCTAACTTCCATCAAATATTTGAAATGAATAAGTGTAGGGGGAATTTAATCCGGCGATTGAGCCAATTCAAGCAAGTTAAAATAAATTGTTTAGCTTAATTCGCGTCAGTTTCGATCATATTGATTGAATGTTTAAATCTTAGGTTTTATGGCAGCTATTTTACAGATTAACTTATGGAATCAGTGGCAGGAAATTTTTTCAATCAAAAACAAAATTTTTCAGTTTTCACAAAAAGCGTGACACGCGCATGATTTACACGTGACGCCATCACCACGACACCTGTTAAGGGTCACAATAACCCTGGACGCGTCATACCCCAGGTCCCAGAAAAACCAAAGTTTTTACATGAATTTTTTGAAAGAAAACTTGCACAATAATGAAAATATTATTCTTCTATTATAAACCTGCAAATACCTAATAGTTGATCAATTTCTCTAATCCATATCTAACGCGTTAAACCTAAATTCAAATTGTATGATTTGTCTAATGCAATTATTTTATGCTATGTGCAGTTGTCTTTGATTCTTTGATACAAGTTATATTTATGAAAAGACAGGCTTAGGAAGATCTTAGGACATGCATTCCATAGGATGATTCTTGGAGGACGATTTAACCAGTTATCACATGTTTCTCTCCATCTATTAAGCAACCAGGGGATACCATCATTTCTTTTCCTTGTTTGATGGTTGTCACTTGTTAGTGTGGTGCGTATTTTTATTTATACGGGTACTTTTAGAAACATTGGGGGACAATGTTCAACTTAAGGTGTGTAGGTTGGGAAAATAAGCCTTAAGAAACTATACTTTCATTGGCCAATAATTTGGAGGGGGGGGGCCAGTGGAAGGAAAGTGATGGAGATAGGGAGTTAGTAGGGAGTCGAATGATACATAGCATTAAAGAGGTTAATATTTTTTGGTACAATGAGGGGGGAGTGTGGTGGAGGGGGAAATTTTGTTTGAAGTTAGTGGGAAATAAGTGGGGGGGAACCGACGAAAACCAAGTATTAATAGCGTCTCATGATAGGAATTTATATTACTTAGCACAAAAGACCCCTCAATTTCCACCCGGATAAAGAGTTCGCCCTAATATTATACTTTAAGCTTATCGAGTTAAGGAGTGACATTCATGGGGGTGTCCTATTTCCATCATTACGGATGTGTGTACTGGTTTGTCGCCTTTTCTAGAACATTGTGTTAGGAATATTTAAACAGACTTAAGTTTGGTAGTTAAATATAGAGTTAAGTCCTGGTAGACAGAGTTAAGTCTGCCATACTAGTAAGTCTGCAGTACTAAGATTAGTACATGGTCCTTGTAGTTAGTCTGTTTTATGTAACAGAATAGATTATATAGTATATCTTCGAGATATCTTAGGAGATATCTTAGGAAAGGATATGCCTTAATCATTTTACATGTTTGTAAATCATATTCGGTTACCTTGGGTATACAAGGAAACCCTACGCATAGTGTTTTGTAGGGATTCACAACCTGATAGGAAATCAATAGCAATATGAACAAAAGTTGTTTTACAATTTTCCTCTTAGTACATGTGTTAAATTCCTCATTACACATTGTATCATAGTTATTGTCTCTCTTAAGTTGATTTGGAATTTATCAAGTTAGCTATTGTCTTACAAAAGCTAGATAGATTCAGAATCCAAGACAATTTAGACAGCTATACATGGTATCTGAGTAGCCTCTAGAGGGAACTATGAATGAAGAAGAAGCACAAGAACGAACAAACAATCACTTTCCAGATCTAGAAAAATGTCTCAAACATGCTAAATGAGGAATACCTCAACATCTTATGAGATGAAGCATCATACCATGAAGATACATCTGACAAGGTACTGCAACCAATAAAAAACCAAAAACAAACAACCACAATAACCACATCCTAAAAACAACACTAGTTCATATCATCAAACTCACCAATTCTGAAGAAGGAGGATATGATATATGGGCAATGGAGATGAGAAAAAAAAAACAATTTACCTGGAATATATTGAATAATGATGTTTGGAAGGTCATTCAGAATGGAAATTCAAAGAAGAAATCTAACGAAAAAGAGGTGTTGTTAGAATACTTTCCACACCATATCTCTGCAGAAATTCTAGCTGTTGACAAGATAAAAGGCTAGGACCATCTTACTTATGCAAGTCCCAAGTAACATCTGAGAAGATACAGGGAAATGATGAATGCTAAAGAAATTTGGGAACCATCAGGGCTAGGTTTTGGAGGTTATGCAAATTCAAAGAAGAATCTGAAAGCCTGTTCAAAAAACAACAGTTTGAAGCATTTTCTATATCCAGTTCAGAAGGGTTGGAAAAAGGATATGACAGGTTCCAACAACTACTCTCACAGTTGGAAGCCCATGGTGCTGCAGTACAACTGAGGAAGCAAATCCACGAAGTTCTCAATCTTTGCCCCCAGCTTGGTCAAATCTGGCAATGACAATGAGAACCAAACCAGATGTTGACACTTTGTCCATTGATGACTTGTATAATAACCTTAGGGTCTTTGAGCAAGAACTCACAAGTACCTCGAAATCATCTGCAAGTGCTCAAAACGTTGCTTTTGTTTCACACACAAGAGCACACAACAAGGTAAGTCTGGTCATACTGGTGCCTACAGTACTTATACTCCTACTTCTTCAAACAATATTCAAGAAAGAGAAGTTCCTGTTGGTTTTGCTGATGAAGTTATTTATTCACTCTTTGCCAAACAATCAGAAGATTTAGATTTGCTTCATGAAGACTTAGAACAGATTGATGATGTGGACATTGAAGAGATGGACATAAACAAGGAACAGATAGCAAATGATTTGCCATCGAACATGTATAAGTTATTTATAAGAAACAGGAAAGAAGAAGTCAGGATTGATGGAAACAAACCTGTTGGTTTTGACAAAAAGAAGCTTGAATGTTTCAAATGTCACAACACTGGTCATTTTGCTAGAGAATGCCCATCCAAGGGGACAAATGATGGAAAGAAGAGAGACTCCTTTTATCAAGATCAAGGAAAGAAAGAGCAAAATCAGAACTGTTTGCTGACTATAGATGATGGTGTTGTCAATTGGGGAGAACTTACAGTAGAGGAAGAAGAGACTAATCATCACTCAGCGGCAATCAAGCTCAAATTTTGATGTATCATTGTGGTCTAAAACATGAATTGATGTCATATAATAAGCTTAAACTCTGTGTGATGAACAAATGAATCGATTTAGGTGACCAAGAAGCAAAAATAACTTAGCCCTAACTCCGAGCGTTAAAAATTAGAACTCAATGGTTACTTTGTTCAAAGCAGCGAATTCTCTCATAATGAACAGCTTACTTTTAACAAATAGAAATATATGCAAAACGATGAAAAGTTAAAAATATAGGAAATAGAATGACAGCTATAAAAGAAAAGGAACAATTGCATAAAACATAGAATCATGGAAAAAATTTTCTAAAAACTGTTAGGAAATTAGTTGATGCCGTAGAGACTTCAAATAGTAAAAAGTTGGCTTAGGTTAGAAAAAATACACTCAAAACAAAAAGGTTTACACATGAGAAGAAAAAGAATCGTACTGTTTTCAGTTACAGAAAACATTTTTTTAACAAACCTTTATACATAGATGTACAAAGACTAATAGTTGCAAAAGGAGTTCCAGATCCATTATCTGGAGACTATACTCCTAAACCACAAGAAGAAATTGATGAATCTTTGTATGTTTATGTAACAAGGGACCTCAAAGCCTAAAATTATAAGTGACTCCGATGACAACTCTACTGAGCACTCGACCTGTCAATCAAATGACAGTAAGGATCTTATGGGAACTACCTCTAAGCTACTCTTCTGAATCTGAAACTCAGAAAGTATAAAGCAATACCTAATGAATGTCTCCGTCAAAGTCCAGTTATCACTAATGATCAAAATATGTCTAATCAAAAGAATTGACCCTAGTTTGTGCAAAACATGGTAAAAACTCCTACGCACAAATAAAAAATCAAGGGACATCGAAGTTAAAGGAAAAATTGGAATAAATGATGGAAAGAAACTAGGAGAAGTTTACGCTTTCATCAAGAAAAAAATGTTTTATTTGTGGCAGCCTAAGTCAATTTAGAATCAAAGATTAATGACTATTATCGAAAAATAATGGCAAGAGAGGCTGAGTTTAAGAACAAAGGGTGTTATACTGGTAACCAGTTGGCAAAACCAGTATGGGACGTAAGCAAACATGGTTAATCATGCTAATCAATTTGTTCCTAGATCATACAACTGAATTGCTAGTATCAGGCCAAACATTAATTCTGTTAGGCACTAATAAATACTGGTAGGACAAATGTGAACATCTGTTAGGCCTAATATTAATACGGAGGAACAAAATGTTTAATTCTATTAACCTAATAATTAATTCTGGTTAGGCAAAATGTACTTTTTATAGTCAGGACTAGTATTAATACTGTTAGATCCAAACAACCATACCTACACAATAAACACAAAGTTTTTAGATCCTGTAAGACCCCAGGTATATAAGTTTTAACAAAGAAGTCATTTTCAAAAACACATTCACCTGTGAGTAGACCCATGTTTATAAAACCGAAGAATGACTTATTCGCATGCTGTAAAGAAAATTAGGGCCCAACTGCGGTTAAGAAACCTTCACAGCTATAATTTGGAGGAACTCTAGACCAAACTCCAATTGTGATAGTGGACTAATTTTTTATTAGAACTGTGAATGCTAAAGGTCCACAAGGCAGACCCAGGCCTTTTCAGGCTTGGGTCTGCCTTGTGGACCTTTAGCATTCACAGTTCTAATAAAAGTTGGTCCACTATCACAATTGGAGTTTGGTCTAGAGTTCCTCCAATTATAACCTGCTGAGGTCTTAATAGCAGTGCCCTAATTTCCCTTTACAGCATTGAAATAAGACATTTTTGCTGTATTTCTATCAATGGGTCTTCTCACAGGTGAAATGTTTTGAAAAATGACTTCTTTGATTAAACTTATTCACCTGGGGTCTTACAGGACTAAAACTGTTTGAGTTACTGGTAGGTACTGGTTGTTTAGATCTACCAGTATTAACATTAGTCCTGACAGAATTAACATTATGCCTAACAGAATTAACATTAGACTTGACAGAATTAACATTTGCCCTACCAGTATTAACATTAGGCCTAACAGAATTGACATTTTGCCTAACAGTATTAAGTTGTACTGGTCTAGGTATAAAGTGATTAGCACGATTAACCCTGTTTGCATTGTTCCAAACTGGTTTTGCCACCCCGTTACCAGTATTAAAAACCCTTTGTTTCTTAAGCTCAGCCTCTCTTGCCATTTTCTTTTCATAAAAGTCACAATCTCTGATCAAATGACTTAGGCTGCCACAAACAAAACACTTTTTCTTGATGAAAGAGTAACCTTCCCCTAGTTCTCTTTCCATCATTTCATTCCAATTCTTTCTGTTAACTTTAGGTGTCTCTTGATATTTCATTTGTTGCCTAGGAGTTTTTACGTGTGTGACACAACTAGGTTCAGCTTCTTTTGGTTTTGGTTCAGACACGACTTCTTCACTAGATGTAACAGAATTCTCACTGAATTTGTCATCTGAGACACTAGTTTCAGGCTTTTGAGGTCCCTTTTTACCATAAACATACAAAGAATCATCAATTTCCTCTTGTGGTTTAGGAGTATAGTCTCCAGTTAATGGATGTGGAACTCCTTTGAAATTATCAATCTTTGAAAATCTACTGTATAATGGTTTGTTAAGAAAATCTTCTTCTGTACACTTAAACACAGTACGATTCATTTCTTCCTCATAGCTTAAAACCTCATTGTTTGATTGTATTTCATATCCTAAGCTAACCTTACTATTTGAAGTCATACCTGAATCAATTAATTTCAAAGGTTTTTAGAAGAATTTTTCCATGAATCTACCGTTTTCTGCAATTGTTCCTTTTCTTTTACAGCTTTCATTCCTATTCTCCTATATTTTTTAAGCTTTTCATCTTCTGCATATATTTCATTTGCTTGAAATGTAAGCTGTTCATTTAGAGACAATTGCTGCTTTTAAAAAGTAACAACTTGAACTTCTAATTTCTTAACAGCTAGTGTATAGGCAAGTATTTTTGCTTCTTGCTCACCTAACTGATTCATTTGATCATCACATAGTGTTTTAAGCTTATTATATAAATCAATGCAAGTTTTAGAACATAATGATACCTCATTATTTGAGCTGATAGCCATGAGTGCATGATTTGTCTCTTCTTCCTCTACTGTATGTTCTCCCCAATTGACAACACCATCATCCATAGTCAGCAAACAGTTCTGATTCTGCTCTTTCTTTCCAGCTCCTTGATCTTGATAAAAAGAGTCTCTTTTCTTTCCATCATTTGTCCCCTTGGATGGGCATTCTCTAGCAAAATGACCAGTGTTGTGACATTTGAAACATTCAAGCTTCTTTTTGTCAAAACCAACAGGTTTGTTTCCATCAATCCTGACTCTCCTTCCAGTCTTCTTATAAAACTTCTTCATTCGAATAGCAATCATTGCTATCTGCCAGTTTATGTCCATCTCTTCAATGTCCACATCATCAATCTGTTCTAGGTCTTCATGAAGCAAGTCCAAATCTTCAGATTGTTTGGCAAAGAGTGAATAAATAACTTCATCAGCAAAACCAGCAGGAACTTCTCTTTCTTGAATATTGTTTGAAGAAGTAGGAGTATAAGTACTGTAGGCACCAGTATGACCAGACTTAACCTTGTTAGTGCTGCTCTTGCTGTGTGAAACAAAAGCAACGTTTTGAGCACTTGCAGATGATTTCGAGGTACTTGTGAGTTCTTGCTCAAAAACCCTAAGGTTATTATACAAGTCATCAATGGACAAAGTGTCAACATCTGGTTTGGTTCTCATTGTCATTGCCAGATTTGACCAAGCTGGGGGCAAAGATCTGAGAAACTTGTGATTTGCATCCTCAGTTGATACTTCAGCACCATGGGCTTCCAACTGTGAGAGTAGTTGTTGGAACCTGTCATATCCTTTTTCCAACCCTTCTGAACTGGATATAGAAAATGCTTCAAACTGTTGTTTTAGAACAGCTTTCTGCATCTTCTTTGAATTTGCATTACCTCCAAACCTAGTCCTGATGGCTTCCCAAATCTCTTTAGCATCATCCATTCCATGAAATCTTCTCAGATGTTCCTTGGGAATGGCCATAAGTAAGATGGTTCTTGCCTTCCTTTCCTTTTCAACAGCATGAATTTCTGCAGCAGATACTGGTGGAAGTATTCTAACAACACCATCTTTTCCAGTTGAGATTCTCTTCTTTGAATTTCCATTCTGAATTACCTTCCAAACATCATTATCAATATATTCAAGGTAATGCTCCATCTCCATAGCCCATATATCATACTCCTCCTTCTTCAGAATTGGGAGTTTGATATTTGAAATAGTGGTTGTTGTAGGAGTGAGTTGTTGTTGTTGTTGTTTTGGTTTATTGGTTGCAGTACCATTGTCTGATGCATCTTCATGGTATGATGCTTCATCATCACTAAGATGTTGAGAGTAATCATCATTAGCAGGTTGAGACATTTTTCTAGATCTGAAAGTGATTGTTTGTGTTCTTGTGATTCTTCTTACTCAGAGTCCCTCTAGAGGCTCTGATACCACTTGTAGGTCCAAAGTCTTGGATCTGATTAGCCTTTTGTAAGCCAATAGCTAACTTGAATAAATCCAAATCAACTATAAGAGAGACAATGACTATGAATACTATGTGTTAATGCGGAATCTTAACACAAGTACTAAGAAGAATAATTGTAAAACTAACTTCGTATATTGCTATTGATTTCTATTAGGTTTGGATTCCCCAAACACTATGCCGTAGGGTTCCTTTTATGCACCAAGGAAACCCTAATGGGCTTTACAAACGTGTGAAAGGATAATGCATATCCTTTCCTAAGATATCTCCTAAGATATCTCTAAGATAACTATTATAACTATTCTGTTACATAAACAGACTTAACTAGACAAGGCCAGTACTAACTATAGTACTGCCAGACTTAACTTAGTACTGGCAGACTTAACTATGTCTACCAGACTTAACTCTATAACTACCAGACTTAAGTCTGTTTACAATAATTCCTAACAATCCCTATTAACAATATTTATCATGCTGATCTCTCTTCCACTTGGATGGTTCTATGACAGATTTCGTAGCTACCACCCATTAACAATAGTTGGTTCCCACTTCTGACTAGATTATATATACTGTCAGTTTCAGTATGATTTTTGTGTTTTTCACGTCGCCGGGAAATCATACGACATTTGTAAGCCTGTTTTTGATAATGTGATTACATTTGTCACTATTCTTGCTTAAAAGACGAGGTTTCTTCTGGTTCAAACAAATGGCTTGTTGTTCAAATGATCGGGCAACGAGAATGAATTCTACTTGCAAGTTAAAGCTTTTTTTTATGTTGGCCGACCATTTGAACGCAGAAGCAATTGTTTGACTATGATAGGGGTTTTGGCATTATCACGCGTGGCTGATAGTTAGAACAAATGGCTTCTAACCCACACATGTGTGATATTAACAAAATTCTTATTGTATATTTAAGGACTATGACAGGCTGTGATGAATATGAGCAGCTTCGATGCGGGTTGCAAGCGTCTGTAACTTGGCTAGGTAAACTATTACATTTGCAGTCATGGCGGAATTCAGTTTTTTAGAAATTTTAGCTCTAATATGAGCCAAACTATACTTGGATAACCGAGTTAAATGATATATTATCGCTCTAAAAAAAGTAAACACCGAGTATTGAGATGTATGCCTTCCTTAAACGCTTTTTAAGGGCTCCCTGCTCTTTAGTAAAATGTATTAATGTATTAATATTGGTTTATATTGTAGTTACATCCATGACATGCTATACAAAGTGCGAGGATTCGTGTATCTTGGCATGGTGTTTATAACAATGCAGCCATGGCGGTTTTCCCAACTTTGTAGGCATGTGTGGTTGTATCAGCAGGGCATGTGATTTCGTAGGGTTGGCTTGCTTAAAGTATAACATATTCATAAGCTGTTGGAACGTGTTGGGTGAAATCCATATGTATCTTGGCGGGGCAGCTCAATATCATGCTTGCAGCCATGGCGGATTGGATTTTGCAGCCATGCTGTGGTAAATTAGTCTGCTAGCAGGCACGTGATGCATCTTGCGAAGGATTTTTCTTATTGAGAAACATTGGGTATGCATTTATTATTTTGAAAATACTATAACTCATCCGATCATAAACGGTTAAAGCTACCAGTGTCTTGTCGGGGCATTAGGAAATTGTAGAAAGTGAGAGAGGTATAAAAGAAAGTAAATATTGAGTATTAACAAATGTGCACTTCTTTATACATTTTTTTGGATGGACTGCTCTTTAGTAAAATGTAACGACATGCTATACAAAGTGCGAGGATTTCTGTATCTTGGCACGTCATTTGTACTAATGCAGCCATGGCTGTTTTCCCTGCTTTGTAGGCATGTGTCGTTGTATCAGCTAAGATGTTCACATTGTGTTACTTTGTAAAGTCACCCACTAGCAACGATGAGAATTGTTTACGCACTGGATGTGACTGACTGAGCACAACTTTTTGGTAATGGGACTATGCCCACGTTGTGGCTGCAGCGATGTCACGCGTTCTGTACCGTTCTAATATTCGTAAAACTCAAACTCATTTGTCACTGTTGTATGGATCGAACCTTATGTAGCCTTTCATAATTGGGATTTTCTTGAAGGATAACATGTTCATGCACCATTTATTAGGCCAGCTGGTGTGTCGCTCATCTTTTTCGTGCAAACAGATGTTTACCATGAGCGACGTATATGATTTAAGAAGTTGGATATCTTGATATAAAGCCGGATCCAGGTTATGATCTTTACCTATAGTCACTACAGGTTTGCATTAGTTACTTTACATAGTTTCTATACATGCCGATTGATATACGTTTTTTGTTATTAGAATTGTTGTGCTATCCATGCTGTTACACCATGGTTGTCAGGTTGTCGTAAGGAATTGTAACTGTCGCGCATGACGACGTCACAAAACCCTTATAGCTGTGGCAGGTCGATTACCTGTTTGTCCAGTTTCGCACTCGCATTTTTGAGCCACTATGTTGCCCTTTATGTTTTCTGTCGACTCTGAAGCATCCTATGAGCGTCTAAAGCATCAGGTTGGATGCTAAGCCATTCGAATGCTGATTACACAGCTTCTATGCATGCTGATTGATTTACGTTTTTTTGTTATTGGAATTGCTATGCTATATTGCTATGCCATAGTTGGGATAAGGGTTTGTCACTGTCACGCGTGCCGACATTAAAAGATGCCTTCTAATTAGGCACATGTGAGAGTGACAAAACCCTTATCATGTAGTTGGATGTTATGCTACATTTTGCTGATAATTGTTTACAACTTATGTCTCACCAATTGGACGTTTTCTTGATGAGGCGATGATGAATATGAGCAATTTTAATAAAAAGCGTGAAAACCTATAACTTGGCTAGGTAACCTGTTAAGTATGCAGCCATGTTCGGGGAACATTTTTTCAATACCTTAAGCTCTACTCTGAGCCAATTATCTTACTGCCTATCAATTGCTACACGATGTTGTGCTTAATATAGAAAATGGCTTCTAATTAATACATCTTACTAAAGAGCGGGAAGCTCTTGGACTACATGCAAGGAAGTGCACACATCTCAATACCTGATGTTTATTTTTTGTCCCTCTCCTACTTCCATATTCTCTCTTCTCTTATAGTATAATTGTTTGCTATAGTATGCTTTGTAACCATACCTTGATAAGGCGATGTAGAAGCTAATGCAGAATTGACAAAGAGTTTGTTAGGAAGAGTTGCCAGAAGAAGACATAGAGCGCAAAAGAAGATGGTAAGTTAGTAAATCATAGAAAGAAGTTCTTTTGCAGAAGAAAGAGCTAAAGCAAAAAAGTAAGGCCTATGACCCAATCATAGCTAAGGAACTACATGATGGAATTATTTGAAGAATCTGGACATGGAATGCTTTACATAGTTAAAGAAGTGGAGTTTTGAAGAAGTGAAAAAAGTTTGATAAGTTGTAACAGGTTAATCTTTTGTTTCCATTAATTATTTGAAGCTACAAAGGCATAGTTGAAAGATATGAAAACAGCCTTCAGACAGAAATTTCAAAGAATCAAGGATGATGATTAACAATGTTTTCAGATTACGAAGAAAAGTTTGTGATAGTAAAAAGAATGAAGACCATTTTAAAATTTTTTTAAAATTATTGTTTGATTTAGATGTAAAAATGAGTAGCAAAAAGAAAGAAGCAAAGGCTAGGAAAAGATAAATAAGTATTGACAAGAGACCTACAAGGAGATATTCAGAGACTGAATAAAAAGGAATAGTAAAGCTTATACTCCCTACTCCATTGGATACAAACTCTAATATTGTTGGCAAAATAGAAGATATTTCAACAAGGTGAAAGAAAGCATATCAGATAATAAGAGCAAATAATAGCATGATACCTTATATATTAGACTTAAACTATGCTTAAAGACTTTACAAGAGATGAGACTTATTGGCTGTACAGTGGTTATGTCTAAATAAGGAACAAATAGGCTTAGGAGATGCTAGGACAAGTCTATAAGTGATCTCATACTAAGTTTGATCCCCCTCTCAATGAAGATGCTATTGGAGCTTCCCACTACAACAAAAGATGATAAGTTTAAGATATTATGACAAGTGAGAAGTACTTTGTCTAACCTGAGCATGCAATATTAATATGTTACGAGAATATGAATTACCTCTTGTCAAAAGATGCCTGCAAGTGAATCAGAAAATAAAGCTTCTGGATGGAAAAAGAGAATGAAGTATGTATAAACATTGAGATGATGAGAAAGAAAGCCGTGTAAAAAGTTGATGAAGAATAACAGGTAGCTGTTGGACAATGTTGGAAAACTGTGACTATAATAGAAGAGAGAATGGTTTGAGTATTGCTACCCACCACACAACAAATGGTCACAGTTCCCCATGCTTAATATGCAAAAGGACTGCATCTAGTCCCCAAAGCAAACGGCATGTAAGACTTCACAAATCCGTTGATGGTTGACATTTTACAATATTTGTATGGTAAATAACTCACCATGTTTTTAAAATAAAGAGTTAGCTACTCCGAGCAAACGGCTACTGGTGAACAGAGTATTTCAAAGTCCTTATAGCTGATGATTTGCTAAAAATCATAAGCTTAATTCAACTCACCATGTTTCACGTGACTAAGACAGCTAAAATGGTTATCAATGTAACCATGGTTTATGAACCAAACATTGGCAACTCCAGGGTTAATGGCTAACTGTAAAAGACATCCAAATCCATTGTAAATTTTCAATGATTCACCTCTCACAAGAGCTAACACACCCTGTAGTGATGATAATTGACGGAAAATTTATAACTCTCTGTACATATAGTCAATGTTGCCATTCTATGTTGCTGAAGAGATAGTACAATGTAGCTGTGAAGATTTGGCTTATGATATATACAAGGTTAGATGCTGCACATAACAAGAAGTGATGTTTAAAAGTTGCTGAAGAGAAATCAAGAAAGAGCTCATCCAAGACAATCATCATTTGAAGTTCAAGAAAACAATCCAAGTGATATTGCTCACCAACATCCTTACGAAGCACCAAAAGAAAAATTTAAGAAACTGAAGTTTCACAAGTGAGATCAAGTTAGGAGGATGTGTTGAGGAATTATTGTAAACAGACTTAAGTCTGGTAGTTATAGAGTTTAAGACACGAAGGACATAGAAAGTCTGCAATACTAAGTTAAGTCTGGCAGTACTATAGTTAGTACTGGCCTTGTCTAGTTAAGTCTGTTTATGTAACAGAATAGTTATAATAGTTATCTTAGAGATATCTTAGGAAAGGATATGCATTATCCTTTTACGTATTTGTAAAGCCTATTAGGGTTTCCTTGGTGTATAAAAGGAACCCTACGGCATAGTGTTTGACAGAGAACCCTAATAGAAATCAATAGAAAATAGCAAAGTTTTACATTGTGTTCTTCTTAGTACTTGTGTTAAGATTCCGCATTAGCACATAGTATTCATAGTTATTGTCTCTCATATAGTTGATTTGGATTTATTCAAGTTAGCTATTGTTTTACAAAAGGCTAAACAGATCCAAGACATTGGACCTACAAGCGCATATTGGAGCATAAATAAAGAGTTCGAGAAACTCTACTGATCTGACAGCAAAATACATCGTATTATTCTAGACCTATACGACGTTTCCAAGACTTTGACGAATCAAAAGACCATTGCCTGACTTTGAAGAATACGTCGTATCCACATCAGTATATACGTCGTATATTATACTTTGGTCAAATATTAAGAAAAACACACTTTCAGCCAATACTCCGTACCCAAGAAGCTCGGTACGCCGTACCCAAGATGTACAAAACACCGTACCGGAGTAGCCCAATACGCCGTAGCCAAGGACCCCAATACACCATATCGGAGGAGCTCAATACGCCATACCCAATAAGTCCGATACGCCGTATCCAGGAGGTCCGATACGCCGTATCCAGGAGGTCCGATACGCCATATCCATACCAGCTCAAGAAAATTCTGGAATATTTTATTCTTGGAGCCCACGCCAAGCAACCCCGATATGCCGTATTGAGTTCCAATATGCCGTATAGACCAATTTTCAGAGTCTATAAATACCAAAACCTATTTACGATTTTAGACATGCTTTTTACCACCAAGTCCGATTTCCAGAAGATCAATAAAGCCAAGGAGGTCCTAAAAAGTGGTATGATCAATGGGAAAACTCTTCTAATCTCTACACTCCACTATACGCGTTCGGTTAGCATTATGTTTAATCGTGCATCTATGATTTCGTGTATTGTTACAATGACTATCGGCTAATACCTTTAGGTATTAGCCATGTTTATGATAATATAATGTTTTGATTTGTCTTTATATCGATTTCTCTTTATTCGTTGCATGTTGATTATGTTTATCACTTCATACCCGTTTATGTGCTTAATTATGTGTTTTTCCTATCATTCAACTGGATCTAGTCTTACATATTTAATGCGCTGCAACTTCGGTGTTGTTTGGGGGTAGGCTAAGAGTCCGGGATAGAAACATATAACGCTTATTCCTATAGGGCTAGACTAATAAGATCACCAAAAGAAAACCTGTTCGATTTAAGGTTAAGACATAGGTAGACTAAGCCGTGACTTCGAATTACACCATACCGTCCTATTCCGTAGGAAGTTATAGTGTGGACTACTAGTATATGAATTTTCATTAAGTAGTAAGTTGGTAAAGCCTCTATGAGCTAGGATTCAATATAACCACCAATATAGTTTTCTAGATAAATTATAATCAAAGGTGAGAGCTTTATGCGGTTACTAGGTAATTGTGACATTATTAACTACGATAAACCTCGAGTCTAGGGAGAAGACCAACTAACTTTAGAATGATATACCACAACGAATTAATACAATCATTTGCACAAATAGACAATCAAGACCTAATATTAGATTACACTAGCTATACTTTTTCCTAAGTTTCGACCTCTTTCCAATCATTTGTAATCCGTTGTGAGTGTTATTTCCCCATTACCTAGGATCACATTAGAACTAAACACATGCCACGTCCTCTTAGGCTTAAAACCCACCTTTGCGTTATTTTAAGGTTCTAATAGAATAATTAGGTTAGATTAGTATTAAAACTAGATAGATAAAATACCAGTAGAATTAAGAGTTAACTTCCACTCTTAGTGATCGACACCCTACTTACCACGAAACTCCATCTGACCGGGTACACTGCCCGTTAAAGTGTTGTTATTTAGGTAAAAGTCGGCATAAAATGAAAACTAGTAAAACTTGATACATAAAATAACACCTAGACAGAATACAACGACACATCAAGCTTTGGCACTTTTACCGGGAGTTTGACGAATGTTTAATTCTTGTTTTTATTGGTATTTTTTTTAGTATATAATTTGTTTTGTTTTTAACTTCCTACTGCATTTATCGATAACGGCTTAATCCATTTTTCTATGAATATAGCTATTCAACATCAAACACAACGATACGGCTTATCCAGTTACTGAATACGACTATCGACTGTCTGATACAGCAACATATTTTAGTTAAGCCTTTCTAGTTTAGTTTTCTAGAATCTTTTAAACTTCGAATTAGGTCTTCTTTTTCACGGTTTCCATTTTTCATGAAGCGTCTACCCGTTCGATATACCCCGATGAAAGTTAACTATGGAAGAAATATTGGCTAAATTTATTGATGAAGGTAGACGTGAACACGAGGAGATGGAAATATTCATTAAAGAATTTTGAATCACCAATGAGCTTTTGTTAAAAACACAAAGCAACTTATTAAGTGAGTTAAAAATTGAGGTAAACGAATTGTCAAAGGTTGTGAGTAATGTTTTGATTCCAAAAAACAAAGTCAAATGAGTGACAAATAGGGGAGGAAAGATGACGTCTGAAGCTACCCGTAGTAAAGAAATTAATGAAACTGTAATCAACAAAATAACCTCCAAATTTTAACAAGAATGTGCAGGAAAGCCGCATGACATGATGGTGATGAAAATAAATCTTCGAGTATTCCAAAAAAGCCCTGCCCACCTATTGGTAAATACCACAACAGCTCATCTAACCTTTCCAAACCGAGTGAGAATAAGAAAAAAAGAAGAAGCACTGCAACGAAATTTTTAGAGAATTTTGAAACAATCGATACTAATATCCGTTTTTGAAGCCCTTATTTCAAATACCAAACTACCAATATCGAAGAGTTTGCTGACGATAAATCAAGACTTGAAGAAATCTTTGTACGGAGACAATAAACAGAACGTGCATAAGCGTCTTGCCAAGAACTGCCGAGGGAGTTTCACTATCCCTTTTCAAGTATTGGATAAACATAAGGAAACAAAAGACTTGGCCGCAGATCACTCATCTAGGTTAGAGAATCCGCATATGGAGGTGTTAACTGAGAGGGAAATTGCTGATGAATTCTCCGACAAGCATTTAATGGCCCTAAAATCCAAGTCTAATAACGATGAACCATGGTATGCGGATTTCGTTAATTATATTGTTGGAAAGGTTGTACCCCAAATTAGACCTTTGAAAAAAGAAAGATGTTTTTTTGCAAGTCAAGACTTACTTTTGGGAGGAACCTTATGCATTTAAACTGCGCACGGATAATATAATGAGAAGATGTGTGGATGGAAGCGAAACCCTTGAAATTCTAGCACATTGTCATTCGGGACCTAC
Source organism: Tanacetum coccineum (assembly GCA_026074375.1). Classification (NCBI taxonomy): domain Eukaryota; kingdom Viridiplantae; phylum Streptophyta; class Magnoliopsida; order Asterales; family Asteraceae; genus Tanacetum; species Tanacetum coccineum. The sequence goes on from BQNB010017513.1 coordinate 50,742, forward strand.
ACGTGTACTGCATCATAGTCCTAATATTACCGACAAAGAAGGGGTTTACCATCCGGATTTTCTATTGGCCTAAAGTATACTTAAAGGATGCTAATGAGTAGGTTAAACGATGTGAATACATGAGTTAAAGACTCGAGTAAACATACTTAAGGACGAAATGCCTCAAAATAACATTCAAGTATGCGAAGTCTTTGATGTTTGGGGATTAGATTTCTTTGAGATGTTACCCAAGTTCCCCAAACCTAAGTAATAAATCCTAGATATGTAAGATAGCTGACAGATATGGTGTCCAAAAGGGTCGAAGCTCAACAATACCTATGAACGAACGCACATGTTATGGTTAAGTTTTTAAGAAGTTTATTTGCTAGGTTTGGAGTTCCTAAAGCTTTTATTAGTGATAAAGGGACACATTTTTGTAATTTCCAGCTTGAAAAAGCTTTACAAAGATATGGTGTGACTCACAAATTATCCACGGCATATCACCCTTAATCTAATGGACAAACTAAAGTTACTAACAGGGCTATTAAGCGTATCCTAGAGAGATCAGTGAGGTACAATCCTAAAGATTGGTCGAAAAAACTTAACGATGCGTTGTGGGCATTTTGGACGGCCTACAAAACACCGACATGGTGTACACCTTTTAGACTAGTTTATGGGAAAGCATGTCATTTACCCGTAGAGATCGAGCATAGGGCACATTGGGCATTAAAACAATGTAATATGGATTTAACGCTTGCTAGCGAAAGTCGTCTTATGCAGCTTAATGAGTTAGCCGAATTGAGAGATGGCGCTTATGAGAATACTAGAATTTACAAAGAACGAACCAAAAAATGGCATGATTCTAGACTTCATGGTGATAAAGATTTTAAGGTAGGCGACAAAGTAATACTGTATAATTCTCGTCTGAAGATGTACCCTGGAAAACTTAAGTCGGAATGGTGCGGTCCGAACATTGTTAAAACGGTATATCCAATGGACAACGATTGAAGAAATATTACGAAGGTAACATTGACAAAGAGGATGATGAAGTTATAAAGTTCGAGAATGGTGTAACATGAGGCTGAAGGGAGTTTAACTTAAAGACTCTCACAAAAACAAAAGTGCTTCCCGGGAGACAACCCGGAATGTATTTTCAATTTTTATTGAGTCTGTCTTCCCAGACTGTCTATACAACGTATCCAACCCCCATGGATACGGCGTATTGACTTTCTGGACGTTATCCAGTCTTTAATTTTCTGCACTTTTTAAACTTTATTGTCATGTCAGTCTATATGGCGTGTTCATTAAATGAATACAGCGTATTAGACGACTGACCAGTACTTAGGATTTTTATACAGGTATCAATATGGCGTATCCTAGGGTATGGATAATGCGTATCGACTTCCTGTACAGTTTTAGGTTTTTATTTCGAAGTCTAACCAACAAATACACGGAGATAGAAATTGCACTTGTTTTCTTATGCTTAATACATGACCTTCTGAACAAAAACAACGAAGTTGGTGGAGTATTTTATAGAATCTAATTTGTGTTGTAGTCATGCGGGCATTCAGACGCATTTTACAACACACATTCTTGCTTATAAACTCAACATGGAGAATCATACCGAGCAAGCATCAGGGGAGTTTCTCGTTCTAATTCTTTTAATTTCCCGTTTTTAATGTTTTATCTATACAACGAGGACGTTGTATAATTCAAGTGGGGGATGGGAATTAGAACGTTACTTGTCCTATTTTTCACATTAAAATGCTTCAATTATGCTTAAATTTAAAAAAAATCAAACATACTTTTGTGAAATTACTAGTTACATAACCCGCACGCATAACCCTTATTAGATATTGTGAGGATTCAGCCTTATCCGTTTCCAAATGTTTACCCAAACCCCACAAAAATATGAGTGTGCCAGTGATGTTGTAGACTTTAGAACTTGGCTTGATATATCTATTCGCGACCACAATAATGAGTACTATAGATTTAGATAGAGTAACTTATTTAAATTGGTAAATTTCTAGGATTACACCCAAAAAGCCTTTATATGTTGTTTTCGTAACTAACTACACTGGTTAGTTAACCCCCTTATAAACCCTTTGTTTACTCTAATTTTTAGAGTAAGATACCCCTAGAAAAAATTGTAGAGCCAATTCTTTAGGATAACACCAACTATTTATTTCGTTACACCTTTACACCTTAGCCTACCCCGTTAGATTAAGTCCATTTATCAGTTGCTAGTTGCTTAAAGTGTAAAATATGATAACCTGTGTCTTGTGTAATTTTCTATCTCTGGTATGGTTAAGAAATTTACACATTGCAATGGGAATGTAAAAAGTAGTCAAAACTCATGTATTTTTAATACCATCACAATTATTGGTACATCCGAAGAATGAAGAATCATGGAAGAAATTATCCAGAGTTATTATGATCGTGAAGATGGTGAAATTACACCGAGATTCGTAGTATAGTATGTTTAAAAAAATCAAAAAAATTAGAAAATTGTAACAAAAAAGAGGAGGAAAGTTTAAAGATAGTCGGTTCGTTAAAGCTTAAACCAATGGAATTATTTGAAGGATCGATTATTCATTGATGGATGGTTATAAATCAACGATGTCAAGTTTTGTATAAAGTGGTAGATATCGCCACTTGTCTTTGAAAAAGTATGTAAAGTATGGGATGATTGGGAGTTGACCGTTACGGGAATGCCAACTTAGGTTGTTGTTTTTGATCTATGATCAAGACGTTTGTGTATATAGTTGTGTCTTTATCATGGTAACAGTCGAGAAAAGGTATCTAGCAATGTGTACCTTATATGTTTAGACTTCATCTATTTGTTTCGTAAATTTGTATTTAACAATAATTTATTTCTCTTTCCTAATGATTAACCTTAGGTGTTATTCAAATGAGGATGTGATCGAGTCATGCATGTCTATTCCGTTGTTACGGCCATGTATGTGTGATTCAGCTTCCATGTTGGTTTATTACTTTTGGTGAAAGTTAGAGGATCCATACCCTACATCACCACTAGTCCTACTCTTTAGCTTATTCGAGTTAAGGTTTGAAAGCACTCATATGTGTCTATCCCATCATTATGGGTGTGTATGTATGGTCTTTGTCACCTTTTCTGGAATATTGATATCGGTAGAGACTAGAAAAAGTGATTAAACCCTTAATCCTTTTAAAAAAAAACCCCAATTTACCTTTATAAACTTGTTACTCCTTAGCTTTAGTGGTGGAGATGTGTATCCTTGCCAAGCTTATGATAGAATACTCGTCATGGCCGAGCAATTGAGCGAATTAGTTACATGTTACTACATAGATTAGTCGAGTGATTTGAGTGTTTTCATCTTCCTATTTTGTGAGGGGTTTTTTTTGGGTAAAGGGTTACCTCAGTAAATGTATTAACCAAAAAAACTGTTAGGTACAAATGTAATGTGGCTGAAATACCACATTAACCTCAAGCAAGACAACTTGATAAACTAGTGTGTATGACATGCCATAAACACACAATAACAACTAGCTAGCTACAAAAGTCATGGCACTAAAAATACTGCAACATCGGCTCTTCTAGCCCTCCAGGAACAACACAAAGGGAGTAGGCAACCCAGATAAGGCTGCCTCCTTAAAAAACCTTCCCAAGAAAAACCTTGGAGAAGGAAAAAAGAGTACAACCTTTACCTGGAGCTCCCCTTGTGAACCATACAATGACTTAGAATCTTCCATTGATCAAGTAATGGACGAGACCGAGCAGACACCTTCTTGAACTTAAAGGAAACCAACTTGAGACGAACCATAGATGTAATAACTTGAACGATTTGTGGAACTGTAGAAGCCTTCTTCTTAAATAATCTTGAATTACTCTCAATCCAAATATAATAAGAAGCAACACCCAGCAGTAATCGAGAAATAATATTAACAACCGACTTCCCTTTGGAAGTGGGGATAAGATAAGCAGATATAGCTTCAAAGGGGGGGGGGTCTGATCCATGCCAGAAAGACCATGAATCTGGAGCCAAACCATCATAGAAAAAGAACATTAAAAAAAAATTAGGGTGTGAGTCAGGAACCACATCACACAAGGTGCATCTAAGCAGGTTTAAGTCAGTATTAGGACCAACATCCCATTGCCTCAGCCTATCTTGTGTCTTCAACTTTTGCTTTGATACTAGCCACATATGGAACGCATGCCTAGGGATACATTGAGGAAACCAAACGACATGAAACCAGTCAACAACATCAGCCCTAGCGCGCAAAGAATCCCAAGCACAAGCAACCAAGAAATGCCTAAGATTACCTTCCACATTGCGCCATAAAAGAACATCTTCACAATCAGCACTTAAATTCGGGACAGGAATAGAAGAAAGAGCTAGATTTTTGTCTAACCAGTCAGAGGGCCATCTCCAGTTACCATTAGAAATTAAATCACTCACTGAATCAGAGAGACCAAATCTAAACCGAGTAATATCTCGAACCGTAAGCATACTTTGAATAGGAAAAAGATCATGTCACTGATCAAACCACATGGATGTAGACTTGCCATTATTAATCTTATTCCAAATAAAAGGACGATTCAATGGACGGATTTGGAGGATCTTTTGCCAGCCCCAACTAACGTCACCTAAGCAAGGAACGTCCCAAAAACTCCTACCATTAAGCTTGAAAGAATGAATCCATTTAACCCATAAAGATTCTTTGTGAGTTAGGATGCTCCAAATGTGGATAGCCATTAATGCTACATTGAAATCATCAAGTCTACGAATACCTAAACCACCTTCATGCTTAGGCTTGCATACCGATTCCCAAGCAACCTTGGCCTTACACCTTTTCATTTCACCTTGGCACCATAGAAAACCTCTCATGAGCTGTTCTAAATCATGGATGATATGAAAACATAGGCCCAATATATATGCATAGAAGATAAAACTGAACGCAAAAGTTGGAGACGACCCGCAGTAGATAAAAAATTATTATGCCAATCATTAATACGGGATTCTAATTTTTCCACAAGAGTCTTGCAATCTCTATATAATAGTCTAGAAGAGATGAGTGGAACACGTAACTAAAAGAAAAAAAGTCGACTAAGGGTTTTTTCTCTCCCCTATGGGAGAGAAAAAGGAAATTCCAGCCGCCACCAATTCCCAATCTGTTCACTCTTTATAACTCAATCTTTTTGTTCATTACTCCTAGACCGATCATTCTATGATTGATTCTAGGGTTTTAAGCAATCACGGTTGAGTTTTTTTTCTGGTTTTGATGGGTCTACGATCGGAAGGCTTTGTTCATCGACACCCTTAATTATGGGACTTGAGTTCTTTGCGTGTGCCTTTATCATCTTTAAATTGATCGATTACCAAGCCTCTCATTAGGGTTTTGTGTCTTCGATTAGTTTATTGTTGGTTTATACACGTTTGGTTTGTGTGGTAGTCAATTAATCTGTTTGCGATCCTATTCTATTAGGGTTTAAGTCATTCAGATTTCATTATTTGTTTAGTTTGGGAATGTTTGTAACCCTAGATCCTATTCGGTCTTTAAATCTGTCCAATTGAGGGTTGGGTAGATCCATGATTGGATGAGATCTTGGGTAGGGTGGCGTATGCATTCGCAAAACCCTATTATTTTAGGGTTTTGTGTCGATGTGTTTGATCTGCTGGTTGCGGCTCATAATGGTTAGGGTTTGATGATGGATGCCTACTATGGATGATGAACAACCACAATTATGAAGTCGCTTGGTTCGTATTTTGGAATTAGCTATGATGCCGAAACCCTAATGTGGGTGTTCATGATGAAACATGGTATCCGTATACCATGTGGTTAATGCAGATGGTACATTGTTGCTGCTGCTTGTTCGTGGCTTTGGTTTAAGCTATGACGTTTATTGGTTCGTTTAAAGGAAGTTAGCTATGATGGCTATTGGAAGATGCTGCTGGAAATCTACATGGACGTTACTTTTTATCAAGGTTTTAAGAGTTTAATACATATTTTGTATTATCCGTTGATGGGTAGTTTTCAGAAGCTTGAGTGGTGTTTAGTTGTGGAAAAATTTTCATGTTTTTATGTTTCTAAATTCCTAGAGAAGAGGATGGTTTTTCTTCTCTAGAGAAGAGTTAAGAATATTGAAAACCTGTTTAGATGGGAGTTGTATTTTTCTTTTTAAAAAATAAAAAAATGTTTAGTTGGATCGATTTTCACTCATTTTTCTTTTCATATTTAATATTTTTTTTCATATTAGCTCTTTGTATACGATTATAAAAACAATAAAAAATAAAATACAAATGAAATTAAAAAAAACTAACTACAATCATAAGCATATATTTAATTTGCAATATACTCAAAACTAACATTACCGAATCATAAGCATATATTTAGTTTGTAGTATACTCGAAATTAACATTACCGAACATATATAAATCTCAATTAACATTACGTTTTCGTCAAATTTCTTACGTTTTCGTTCGTTTTTAACGTTTTTGTCAGATTTCTTACGTTTTCGTCTGTATTTTTACCTTTTTGTCCGATTTCTTACGATTTCATCCATTTTTTACGTTTTCGTCCGTTTTTTTTACGTTTTCACCATATTTATTACGTTTTCGCCTCGGTTTTTTTACTTTTTCGTCCGATTACTTACGTTTTCGTCAGATTTCTGACGTTTTCGTTCGATTTGTTACTTTTTCGTCTGTTTTTAACATTTTCGTATGTTTTTACGTTTTCGTCCGATTTCTTACGTTTTCGTATGTTATTTTACGTTTTCGTATGTTATTTTTCGTTTTCGTC
>BQNB010017513.1:62500-64481 GCA_026074375.1 Tanacetum coccineum
TGGTCCTCACGAAGATCAGAATTATTAGGCTCCTTATCAATAGCTTTTTGGATTTCATCCAATTCCTTTCGTAAGAGATCAACACGAGTATGAAGATTGCCCTAGGCATGGAGAAGCTTGCGAAAAGGATATTTCAGCCCCTTTAGACGTTTGACAACACGATACATAGCACACCTATCCTCATTAAGATTCCAACCAGATTCAACCACTTCACGAAATCCCTCCTTATAAACAAGAAAATTAGAGAACTTAAAAGGCTTAGGTTTAGGTTTAGAAACTGTAGGGATACGAAGAACACAATGAGAGTGATCCGAAATCCTATACGATTGGAAAATAGCAAAGGACCTTAGGAAATCATCCTGAAACTGTAAGTTTCCCATAATCCTATCTATTTTCTTCAGGACGCCATTAGAGCCTTTTGGTTTCTGAGTCCATGTAAAATGAAGCCCTGTATAGTTAACATCCATAACCTGCATGTTATGAACACATTCCTTAAACTCACGCATGGCTATACTAGGCTCATAGCCTCCATAGGAGTGATCTTCCAAATTAAGAGCCGCATTGAAATCTCCCAAAAGAACCCAAGGTTTATCTCTCATAAGACCAGCATGACCAGTTAAATAAAGGCATGCTCTTAATTTCGTGAGGTGTTTGGTTGTGTACTTTTAATTGAACGAATAAATGCTTAACGGAAAAACCCTTAAAGATACATTTTCATAAACTTCTAAAGGCTACTTGAGGACAAGTAGGATTCAAGTGGAGGGATATTTGATGACATCAAATAATGTCACTTTTATAACATCATTTATCCTATGTAAATTACCCATTTGTATAATTATTGCGAGAATTGGTACTTAATCGTTTATATTTGAGATTTGCAGTAATTATGGAGTATTTTGTGAAGATTTACTAAAAGACACGCATTTTGGAGCATAAACGAAGAGTTCGAGAAAGTCCACTGATCTGACAGCCAATACGCCGTATTATTCTAGACCTATACGACGTATCCAAGACTTTAACGAACTAAAAGACCATTGCTTGACTTTGAAGAATACGCCATATCCACATCAATGATACGCTGTATATAATACTTTGCTCAATGAAGAAGAACCAACTGGTTTTACCTCAATACGCCGTATCCATCAAGAAGATACGGCGTATCCGTGCCTACACTTCCTAAATAACGATGAAGGATTAAAGACCCAATACGCCGTATCCAGGAACTTCTATACGCCGTATCAAGATAAAAGTATTCAAAGATTCTGAAAGATATCGAACGTGGTCCTTACTCCAAGAAAGCCCCAATACGTCGTGTCCCACATCGCCCAATACGGCGTATTGACCCTTTTCCATACTCTATAAATACAACACCCTAAACTCAGTTTTAGGTATGCAAGTGAAGCCGTAAATTACCAGGTCGACTAATAGACGATAAAGAAGCATAGAAGGTCAGGAAAGAGCCTCAAGATCATAGAAAAACTCTTGTAATCTTTGTACAGCCAAATACGCGTTCGTTTAAGGCTTCTTTTCTTTAATCGTTCATATATGAAACCGTGTGTATTTTTACAATGACTATCGGCTGATGCCTTAGGTATCAGCCATCTTTATGAAGGTTTAATGTTTGGTTTGTTTATATCGATTGCTTACTTTATCGTTGATTATTGATTATGTTTATCAATTCATACTTGTTTACGTGGGTCTAGTCCTACATATTTAATGCGCTGCAACTTCGGTGTTGTTTGGGCGTAGACTAAGAGTCCGGGATAGCTCTCCATATCTACAAGTAAGTGGGTAAAGTCTCGATGAGGTAGAGTTTAATAAGAGCACCATTACTTAAATCCTAAGATAGATTATAATCAACAAATGCTTGCTTTATGCAGATGCGTCTAATTGTGACAGAATTAGCGCGTCTAGGTTTTAGGAAGAAGTACCGCCTAAATCTAGGAATGATATGCCCTTCGAGATAAGCACTCATTGCACT